>APFE031672314.1:0-14999 GCA_000404065.3 Pinus taeda | reverse complement strand
ACACAATATAATAAAGTTTACCGTGCATATTCCACTCGCCGAAGACAGCAATTTTCTTAGATTTTTTACTTTCTTTTATGTTTTCAATGAACATATCAACATCGATTTTGAAGTTTAGAAAACTCTTCCTTGTTTTCTAACTATATTTTTTAGTAAAATGAGGGGAAAAACATTTTATTGCAATTGATTTTATATTTTAAGATATGCTAAAAGAAGTTTTTCGTGTATTTGAACATGTTACATATGCAATATTTGTAAAACAATACATGGAAACCATATAATAGATGGAAAATAACTTTGTAGCAATGAAACATTCAAATAAGTCAAAGCTTACTAATACCCTATCATGTTTTGCATTGTCGTCTTTTGTTTCCAATACAAATTGCATTGTTGTTTGTGTTTCCAAAATTGCAATAACACCAATTGTGTCAACTAAAAATGGATCTTGACTACGGGCCATATTTTCAATCATCATATTTGAAAAGAATCGGTACTCTATGCAAAGAAGACAATTTTTTTCCACAATGCTAAACCTACTTAAACAAATAATTTTTTCATAATCACCACTATCGTATTTATGCATTGGAATTTCTTTGAAATTTCTAATAGAAACACCATCATTTGTAATAAGTTTTTCCTCATGTTGTTTGATAAATTGTGTTGGCACAAGTAATGTTATTATCATTTTGACTTGTTTGTTGATTAAATTTACATAGAGTATTGCTTTTGTCTTATTTTCTTTGTCCAAAAAGTCTTGATATGTAATTAAGACAACACCATGAAAAATGCTCCCTATTATATTGTTATTGATATCTTCGATCAAAAATGGTATAAACTTAATAACTTTTTCCTAGTCATGAGAATTGAATTGAAATTAATTCAAGAAAACAAAAAAGAAATCCGATATACATTTAACTAAACCTTGACATAACTACCTATTTGCTTTTGTTTCTTCCCCGTTTTTTGTTCCTTTCGTTTTGTCCCATGCGATATCTATTTCTGTAATAGTGCTCATTATTATCTCTACTCCCTCATCCATGTCTACTATCATATCATCTGAATATGATACTTTTTTTCTGTTCACAAATAATACTAAAATCATTGCTTAAAAGGACATTATAATTGATACTAAGGAAGAACTGACTAATGAAGACAGAACCAGATAACACAAAGTCATTGCTAATGTATATTCTAATACTAGGATCATAGTTGCTAGATATAATATGATTTCTATGCATATAAGTAAAATACTAAATAGATTTCATTTTCAACATATACAAATGTTTTATAGAAATAGTCAAAGTACATTTTTCCTTGTAATTGTTGCCTTGGATCTGAATCTCTAAGTGTTATATGTTTCCTGAAAATTGAAAAGCCTTGTTTTTAGTTATAATAAATAAAAAATATAGCAAAAAAAATATAGAGTTGTATAATGCAAAAATAATCAAATGACAATAAATAAAACAAAAGCAAACATCTTAGCAAGGTTATCATTGACTTTAAATGCATATGTTCTACTTGTGTTCATTTTCTCTGCTCTGACGATATGAATTAGATCATATATATAGAAATAAGAAAAATAAAAGGTTCTAGTTTCATAGCACGAAAGAAATTCAAACATAACAACTACACGAAAGTAACATATATTGTATAAATGTGTTTAACACTCTCACATTATCCACGTTTTGAACTCAACATCTAATTTCTACATGGTTGTAACATATATTGCGTAAACGCTCTAAGTATTTTCATATGTAAGAAAGAATGCATTATTTACCTCACAAAAATGCTACACATTTTGCACCTTTGTTCGAAATAAGCTTACAAAAAAAATTCCTCACACCATGCAACTACTAGAACAACAACGTACAACCTAGATAAGAAATCTATTTGTAACCAACTCCCCCCAAAAGTAATTGAACATGCATTCGTAACATGTATTCTAAAAAAATTGCATGATAAACACTTGGTAAATGCTCCTATGGACAACATAATAAGAATTAGTGGTTACAATTATCACATCACCTTTTAAATTTTTAACTTACATATTAGATACAAAGTAAAGACATGCCTCTTTCAACCAATGGAATATTAGAATAAAATTTCCATAAATTAGAAAATGATTTGAATTTATAGGAAAATAGGAATATTCAACATTTTCCCGAAACTATGGTTAATACATTGACATAAATAATTGATAATCAATGGACTTCGACTTGCAAATAGAAAAATGTAGTAAAAAAATTATAATCAACACACTTTAATCGCAGGGCGAGTGATATAATCCCTACCGAGGCAAGGACTACTACTACTAATAATAATAATAGAATCAGAAAAATAACAAACAATCAACACACTTTGACCACAAAGTGAGTGCTACTAATCAAAATTTATCATTAAATAAATTTGATTTTCTTATAAAGTTAAAGTTATATTTGATTTGGTCATAGTTAATGATTCATTGTGTGGATCTTTCATTGTGCAAAGGAAGCTTTCTCTACACAATGAAAGCTTTCATTGTAAGATTTGCACAAGGAAAGATCTACATAATGAAACATGCTCCTGCAATTAAGGTTTTCAATTTGCACCGCAAGCTTCTGATCACAAAAACAATGTGTATTCTCCATGTGTGCTTTGACAAGTTAAATATATAATTATTAGATAAAAATTTAAAACTTTGATAGCATTTTATATATGTGTAGAGGGAATATGTATATACATAGTCCAACACAAGTTCTTTAAATTTTTATTTGCTTTATGAAAATAAAATGTACATGTGTATAACTAAACTAATTACAAAGGCTAATTTAGATTAATAAAATTACTATTAAATAAATTTGATTTTGTCATAAAGTTAAAGTTAAATTTGATTTGCCCATAGTCAATGTTCATTGTTCGAAGCTTTCCTTGTGCGAGCGACTTATATTAATGTGCTTATATTATTGTGTGGAGGTGCAAAGCAAATAACATTGATACATTGTGTGGAGTGCTTAAATATTATATGTAGCCTTACTTCTTGTTTAACGTCTCTACAAACCAAAAATTTCATTTAATAATATTTGACAATGATCTTAGTACTTTTCAATTTCACTCAAAGTGTCTGAAATTTACATGGAAAAATCAGAGCTACCAATGTTACATTGTTATTTTTTTTAATTAGGCTAGTTTTGTGATATGTGGAGGAAAGAGAAAGGTTGTCGGGGAGGAGCGACATAAAGGTTGTGTGGAGAAATTGGGAACAAATATGGGGAAGTAGCTTTGAAATATTAATTTAACATGAAATATGGGAAAATGAACACAAATATAGCTAAATACAATGATAGACAATGGTAAATTTGCTAAGAGGTGCCCTTATGTTTGATTTATTCTCATTTGATTATTATTAAATTATACAACTCTGTGTTTTTTTGGCTATATCTTTTATGTAATCTGTGATATGTAATGTTGTATAGAGAAAGTAATTTGGAAATGTATATAGATATACGAAACATTATGAAATGATGTTTCTGTTCCCTACCCTGCACAACAATTCTTCCACACAAAAAAGACACTTTGTTTAATATTTCATAAAATTGCATATAAAAGCACCACTGTTCCACTCCTGACAAGCAATAACAAATGTAAATTTTTCAATAGCCTTGCATCAACGTCTCTTGAATAATTCTCCATGAGTACTTCCTAATTTGAAAGCCTTGCCACTCCACAACTTGCCTTGTTTCCTTAAAATGTACTATTAGTATTAATTAATCATGTTTCCATAAAGTTGAAAAAAATCTTGCCACTCTAAAACTTGCCCCATCTCCTTTAAATATGTTATATCCATCTGCTTTGCATATACTAAAAACAAAACAAACAATTATATTAAGGTTTATATGATCGTTAAGAACTCTCCGCAATGTATCAACATTACTTGTTTCACACCTCCACATAATAACATAAGCACATTAATATAAGTGATAATATGATCTAATTTTAAATATGATATTCTATGAAAATTTCCTCTTTCTAAATAAATGTCTCTTATAATGTTAAATTATCCTTATGTGAAATGTGGATGAAGAAAGATTAATTAAATATAGTTCTTGCTCCTGCACTTCTCGCACACCCTTGCTTCTTACAATGAAATAGTAGAAGTTACGCTCCACCCCCGCCCCACCCTTGCTTACGTAAGGGACCAACAACCTCACCAGTTCTGGCATATTTGGACTCTTTAAGCACTCCTCACAATGTATCAATGTTACTTGTTCTGCACCTCTGCACTATTATGCCTGACATTGCTATTGTTTTGTCCAAACATGCCAGAACTAACAGGGTTACAGGTCCCTTATGTAAGTGCGGGGGGGGGCTGCTATTATTTTCTCGTGCAGATCAAGTGTGCATGAGAAGTGTGCGAGAAAGGGTGTGTGTGAAGTGGGGGAGCATGGACTATATCGAGTCAACCATTCTTTCTCCACATTCTACATAAGGCTAATTTAACATTGTAGAAGAAATTTACTTAACAAGAGGAAGTGCTAACAAAATATCATGTTTTCAATTAAGATCATATTATGACTTATATTAATGTGCTTATATTATTGTGTTAGAGCACTCATTGACACAACGACCACTCACAAATAGCATTTTTTATTTTTAAATGATTAGTGAAGCACTAAAAAATAATGAAAATAAATCGCCCTCCACTAGGGGAATTATGTCCCATCAAGCCTCGGTTAGTTAATGGAAAATTAGAAATAAGATTTCAAGAAATTAGAAATTATTTTTGAATTTATAGAAAAATAGGAATATTTAACATTTTCCTAAAACTTTAGTTAAAATTGCAAAAACTCAGCAAAATAATGGGAAGTGAGCGCACTTTGACTGTGTGGTGAATGCTACAGTCCCTGGTGAGTGTTGGGTGTGGAGCCTGATTATCTTCTTGATTCAGAGGTGTCAGCCACGTTGGACCTCAGTTCCTAAACGGGTGGTTGTATGATAGCCGCCAATGGGGTCCATGGGGGGGTGATGGCTGCTTTTAAAGAGCCCCCCCCAGTAGGGGTTCGAGGGCAACACCCTAAGCTAAAAATAGATGAAATTTTGCCTTGTAAAATATTGTAATTTCATAGTCAATCTAGGTTTTTAATTAGGCAAATGATATGACGGTAGAATTTATGTTAATTTAGGGTTTTCTTCCCTAGAAGGAAACCCTCGGTTTATATGAGGGAATTCTATTATGGTTGTGTATGATTATTCTGAGACATAGAGAGGACGTTGTGTAAGAGTGAAGATGAAATCACAATGGATCTGTTGTATGTTGTATCTCTTCATTTTGTTGGACAATATAAAAAGAAGGATTGGTTGTTTCTCTGTGGACGTATCCCAAATTGAGTGAACCACATATATCTGTGTCTCTCTTGTTTTATGTATTTTTGTATTTGTGTTTCTACAATATTTTGTATTCCATTACTCTGTAATATATACTTTTCTAACTGCGAGGTAAAGACTAAAAATCATTTCTATTGAAGAAAATAACGATAAAAAAATTTCTAAAATAACAAAGAATACAAAGATAATATAGAACCAAAATACAATAAAAAAAAAAAAAAAGCTTTTTTTTTTTTTCCACAAATTCAACAAATCTTTACCTCAAAACAAATTTCAACCCAAAAAAAACCTTATAATATGCTTAAAAGACCTTATAACAAGCTTGAGAGGATTAAAATGCTTACTTCATTTATGATTTAAATAACTTTTACTACACGAGCATCCACGCAAGCCTTAACATTAGATCTTAATAATTTTCACAATCTTTATGACACTTGTGTATTCACATCATTTGCTCAACACTCTCTTTTGCTTTAGCCATTGGAAGTCCACCATCCCAATAAATTGATTTAATGGGATATCGATTGGAATTTAGAATATGCAAACTGATTCATCTAAATGTGGGCATTCTAAAAGCTTAATCTCCTCTTTGTTAGTTGTGATTTTGTGATTCTTTGATGGGATTGAATTAGTGATTTTATTTTTTTATTATATTTAACATGCTTGTATTTTTTTTAAATGATTTTTTTCATTTTGTATCTTAAAATTCATTTTCATTTTATTTTCAAAACATTTATTTTACTATAGTAAAAATATGAATTTACTTTTAAACAACAATTAAATAACATTAAAACTACTATTCCAAAGATGATATTATGAGAACTTCTTACAATAATTAGAATGCACACCTTTTTACAGCTACTTGAGTTCTCTGTTTTACTCCTTTATTACCCAATTCTGCATTTCATTTTAGAATAACATGATCACTCATCACCTTTTCATGTCAACTTACCTATTTGTAATCAATCCTCTGTGTTGAAGATGGAGAATCATTATTCAACCTTCTAAAATCCCTTATTTTTTCTCATTCTAAGTCTTCTCAAGATCATGATAAGCTTTTTCATAAAAGCATTATGAGTGGATTTTGTATTTGGTTCTTGTTCTATCAATGAATCAACTTATCTTGGATAGAATTTATATGAAAAATAAAAAGAGTTTATATGAAAATGCCCAAAGATTTTGGTGGAACTTATTATAAATTTCTTTACAATATTATTGATTCTATTTGTATAAACTCATCCTTATTTTTTCTCATTTTAAGCCTTTTCAAGATTTTGATGAGCCTTTTTATAAACACAATACGAATAGACTTTGCATTTGGGTCTTGTTCCATTAACGAATCAACTTATCTTGGAACAAATGTATATGAAAAATAATAAGAGTTTATATGAAAATATCCAAAGATTTTGGTGGAATACTCATTGTGAATTTATTTACAACATTATCGATCCTAGTTATATGAACTCATCCTTTTCAAAGTCTCTTATTCCATCTTGTAGTAGTGAACCATCTATTCCTTTTTTATAGTTCAATTATTTTTCCAAACAAAACATGAATTAGTTTTATAAAGAAGTAAATCACAATATATATATGCATTGAGTTATGGCACAAGAATTGAATGAAGTCATCTCAACTTTATGTTCATCCAATATTATTAATATATGGTACATGGATGTAGCCATCTCATAGATTAAAGAGTGCCAACACACTAACACATTATCAATATATAAGGATGAAAATTCATAAAGAAGTAATCTTAGACCTTGTGTTGTCTAGGGACACATAGGCTAACATTCTCCCCCTCAAGTACAAGTCTAAATAGCTATACTAGTAAGGGAATAATAACTAGTACATGAACTAGTGTCATTTCAATATTTATTATCAAACTTTTAAATTGATTTTTGATGAAGATATACCTAAAAAAATACCAATATGGATGCTAAATGGCTCATATGAAATCAAATTTGAAGGGATTAGAGATTTTGGAAGTGAATAGCTCTCATGTCTTGAAACTCCACTACTAATTAGTAAACAAACATAATCACAATGTTGCTACCATTGAACAAATAGGTTCAATAGAACACTTTATGAATTTAGATACTATTAGGTGTCAAACAAAGTCCCACTGAATAGTTGATAGCCTATTGAGGAGACTATTTGTTATGCTAGAACTCCTAAATTTCTATTGAATTTATAGAACTCTAAAACATTAATCCCAACTATCATTATTGCCATCCCCCCTATTAGATGCACGATGAAAATTACGTGGAAGGGATGTAGGTTTGAGCATTATATTCTTCCCTTTTGGAATAACTCTTTCATCACAATAGTTGGTGGTTTTGGTGGCTCATTAACCATTTATAATGATACTAATTTACTCCATCAATGTAAGGCCACCCTTCCTTGAGAGGTAAAGAGTACCACCTTTGACTCATGTTTCAATTCAAGAGACATGTAGAATTGATCCCCACTCAGGCCCAAAATCATCACATGGTACAATTATTTAAAATCCTTATGATTTTATGATTTTTTCATGCAAAATTGTATTTACTTGTGTTTGAACTTAATAGTAAAACTTATTCAACATCTTGGCAATTAATTTCCATTTTCAAGGAGTTATTCCAACCATAATGAATTTTTTGCTTTGTATCCTTTTTCTTCTTTCAACATTTTTTGAATAATGATTTCCCTTCCCAGAATGAAGACAATGATGGATATCAAATTGTATGACGATGCTGGAATTTATCAAGAATTTTCTTAATGTTTTTATAATCAACCATATCATTAACATTCTTAACTTCTCCACTACCTTTTGGATCCTTCAAATTTTTATGAAAAAATCTACACCCACAAATTTAATTCATTTGGAGTAATCTAGAATATGAAAGTTTTTTCCTTTTTCATATTCTAAGCCATTTGTATTCTCATTGAATTACATTTTTCCTAAGATTTAACAATCATCTTGGAAATATCACTTTGTACTTCATGATGTTCTTCACAAAAATTTTCTTTGATAACTTCAAATTCACATTTATTGTTGCTATCATCGGTATGTGGTTCTCTTTGTGCCTCATCTTTAACAAAACATTCCTTGACCAATCCATTGCTGATAATAATTCTGTCAGTAAGGAACATCACCCTTTTTTTTTGAATTTTTTTCAGCCATTTCTATTATATCATTTGTGTCATGAGTAGCATCAAATATTTATAATAAAACATCTATGTCACAAGTTAAAGCAATCATTTGAATGAGGTCATTTGTGTCACAAGTTGCATCAACCATGTTCTCAATTTGTTGTTCTTTTACAATTAATTTTAGTTGAAGTACTTCAATCAAATTATTTCAATCAATTCGTTTGTGGAGATTAAGAATCAAATAAGTAGCACTATAAACAATTTAAAAATGGACTAGATAAGTGTTTACCCCCACCATTGTGACAAATAGAAACTCATGTCTTTTCATAAATAGAGATTGGAGGAAAAACATCATTGCAAAGGAGCTTGGACGAGACATTCACAAATATTATAATTTGTGAGGGAACTTGGCAACACAAACATTTTTTCGTTAAAGTCAAACTGGTGAATGAAGTTGTGTATATGAAGTTGTAAATACTCTTATTTCTTTTTAAATGGAAGAAATGATACACCTATTTTTCCACTAAAAAATTACATTTATTATTTTTGTAATCCCTTGAGAAGAGAAGAAAAAGAGATATTTTGGAAAAAATGAAAAAGGAGGAGGTTGATTCTCCTCGTATATTTTGTAAATTAATGATTTCCTTATGTAAAAGAAATATATTGTAATCATGAGAAATCAATTATATGTGGGTTATTATTAGGGAATTGTAGCTGTGATAAGATAAAAGAGAAATATGGAACCCACATATGGAACCCACCTTATATAAGGGACAAATACCTTGCAAAATAGTTGAAGACATAATAAGAGATTAATTTGCATAACGGGTCACAAGGTTTCACATTCACCATTCATCTCAAATAACAAGTCTAGTTGAAAACTTCATCTACTATATTTTATGACAAAAATATTCTTTGTCATTTTATTTTTGAATTGGCATGAAATTGTAATAAGGGGGTCAATGGTATGTTAGTTATACAGGTATGCAATTGTGCATGACTTCTTGCATGCTTAGGATGTTTTTTTGTCTAGTTTTTTTTACACATGTAATTTGGCAAGCATTATACATGTGGTTTAACATGCATAAAAACTTGATCAAAGTAAGAAATGTGTAATCTCATGTAAGAGGAGACTAAAATGTGATTGTTCCTATAATCTTTATGGAACATTGATTCATGGAAAAGTTACATAAATTTGAGTCATTGAATTCAAGGTAAAGTTGCAAAACCCTTATGAAAATTGTCAAAAAAAGACCTACTTGAAATTTGAACAAGAAGGTCATTGTCAATCGAAGAGTAAAAAATAATGTAAGAAATCACCTTGGAATGCACGATTGGTATTACCCAACACCCAAAAGTTGACAATACATTAACAAGTGTGAACCAAAGTATCAAAGATCATGATTAAATATCACTTTTCAATACCTAATTAGTAATACTCAACACCCTAAAGTTGACAACAAGTAAGCAACCTATATGACATAATTGAAAATAATAAAATAATAAAAAAAACATTTGTAAAACGTAATTAAAAAATTACAAAACTCTTTAGATAATTTTATACATGTTAAGAAATAAAACATATTAACATATATCATAATATTTGATAAAAAAATTAATAAGAAAAACTTTAAACCATCCCCACATTATATTCATCCAATAATATAATATATGATACATGGATGCAACAACCTCATAAAAAAATCAACATATTAACCGTTTATTTATAAATAAAAATAAAAAATTTATTAAAAATAATATTTCATATGTTATAATCATCCAAAAGCACATAATCTAATAAACTCCATAAAGCAATCTCCTTCACCATAAAGCCCATCCTTCCATTAATTTAGTGTGACCAAGTCCCTATATATATATATTTGTTTGTTGGTTGGCATACATGTAAATAGTGTGCACATCCAAAAATATGTGATTATATAAATTAAATTACATAGTGAAATAATTACCATATGGAAGCCATGAATTATGTGTTTTCAAATATGTCACTACTTTTAATCACATTATAATATATTACTTTTGTTTTATATTAAATTTTAATTCATACTCATAATATATTAATTTTATTTTATATAGATTTTAATTGATATTTATAATAAACATTTCATATTTAAATATTTTGAATTTTACTTTTATTTTTCTTCTCATGAACAACATGTTCTATTTTTTAATTTTTTTTATTGTACAAATATTTTTGATTTTATTATTGATATTTTCTATAAAAATTGATATTTCTATAATAAAAAATCATATTGAGTAAATGTTTTTTAAGAATTGTCAACTTGAAACTCAGAAAGAAAGAGATGTAATGTTATGTAAATATTATGACTTAATTAAATTACATAAAAGTAAAATTAAAATTGCTCCGATGGGGGTGGATGAACAAAGTTAGGAGGGGGACGACGACATGCCTCAACTCTCTCTTGAGAGTTGAACCATGGTACAAGTGGCATGTGTTACGCATGCACACATAGTGTAGAGGTTTCACAATGGGATGTGGTAAGTTTACATATGCAAGGGTAGAAAAATTACTGATGTTTGTAAGTTTGGGCATGGGTGGTCATGAAGGTGGTAGGGAGAATGAAGTGTTTGTGCAGGTTGTCAAGCGGTGCAAACTTTTTCATTCATGGATCTCAGTGATAATGGTTGTTGTCTATAACCAATAATTTCCTTGGCACATTGTTGGAGGCCATCAACGTTAGGCATGGGATCCTCGAGAAGAACTTTGCTGGAGGCTTTTGTTGGGTAATTTAATTGTTACTTAAATTACTTCATTAAATTATCAACTAGGGTTTGTGAACATGTGAAGTATACATACATTATATATGTTAGGCAATCAACATTTAATTGAAAGGAAATCAACTATTCTAATTGCAAGATGAAAGTTAAACCTATTTATAACAAAATATCAGTAAGCATACGCACACATTATGTCTTGGAGGCCTGGATCACATTCAAGAGTTGGAAATTAAATGAATTCAAAAAAGACTACAGTAATATGAAAGCTTCAAAATCTATTTTATGAAATCCTATTCTATTGAACTTTAAAAGACAAATTTACTCTACTTTTGCTTTGACTGGAAACTTAATCTATTTGACTTGAAAAAGAAACTTATTTTATGGAATTTTGAAACAAAATTATTCTAGAAGTCTATTCTACGAAATGAAGCAATTATATTCTACCAAACTTTTTAAAACTAATTTAATCTATATGACTGGAAAAGAAATCTAAATTACAATTCATGAAATCAAATTTGATTTACAACCTACAATACTTTGGAATGAAAATTATTCCAGAAAATAAAGGGAAAATTCAAGACACTTGAAAATATTAACAATGTGCACGTTCTAACTAAAATTAGTCATTTTCTATCGAGCCTAAACCTGAGATTGATAAAAAAAACAATTAAATTTGAGACTAAACAAAGAAAGCAATTAAAATAAATCTTTTTAGTGTTTTTTTATTTATTGTCCAGCGGACTTTGAATCACTAACACGGTCATGAATATGCCATCAATAAAGTTTTGTATTACTTGAAATGCAGGAACAACTTTTACAATAGAAAATTATAATAACCATCTGAGTTATAATAGAAAATTATAATTACAATAGAACTGCCTTCGACGCCTGAATCAAAACATCTAGTTTTATTTGTGCTTCTCTTCTTTTTACATTTAATGACCACCTTGGTTTTCTCATTAAAATATTTCCCTATAATCCTTTGATATTCTTCCTAAGAACTTTATTATTTTCTTTGAGTTTCTAATTTTTATTGTACTAGTAACACATCCTAAGAAACATAATATCATTCTGAGTTTTTATTACTTTAGTTTCATCCTTTATGTGCTTATTCAACACTTCTAATTCATTAACATCATGCTTCAAAGCTCTGATGATTTCATGCTTCAAAGCTCTGATGATTTCTTGATATCTAAGAGAAAGAATATGGATTTCTTAATCAAGTGCGTCAAACATAGGGGCATTATTATGTAAAACATCATCATAAAATTATGGATCTAGAGGAGAATTTACCTTTTGTTGCACCTTTCTCTCCAAAGTCTCAAAATAATATATGCTTATTGCTGGATGAAATCAACTTCTACAATCCTCCTTAAAGGATTAGAATTATCTAAAGGCTCTATCATCACCTTTGTTTCTACCCTATCGGTCTCATCAATGTCTATGATCTATGGTGGTCCTTGACTTATTTTCTTGCTCATATTTCAGGTAATTCTCTTACTTCTTCTTGGTCGTTGTCCCGGTTCTATCATGCTTTGAATGCCTTTTCTTTTGTTGCACTATTTTTGTGACTTTCCTTTGTTTTCTTTTGGTGTCTTTGTATGTTCTTCCTTTTTGCCAGATTTATTTCTTCTAACATTTCCTAATTATTTTTTCTTCTTCTTTACCAACTTCATGAATTGACTAAGTGGAATATTTTTCTCTGCATCTTCATAATTTGGAATCTTTATCTCTACTGTGACTTTTGTAGCCAACTACTTATTCTCCCTTACTTTAGGCTCAGGGTTAGGGTTTATAGAAACTCTCAGATGACTTCTCTTTGTTTTCTTTACTTCCTCCTCTTCAACAACCCCCAAAAAATGATTTCTTTCATGAAAACTTTTCCAATTATCATCGTTGGTTTTTAACTATGCTTATATGAGGATTTTTATTAACCCGTGATGGTATAGTAGTCGATCAATGTTCCTAGAATCCCTTTTAATATTGAAAGCCATTTTTTTAAACTCCGCATAAGGTAGTAAGGAATATTAAGTTCTTTGCATTTAATGAAATGCATTATAAGTCTTGCATGGTAAAAGAGCAAATATCCATATATCCCTTCATAAGTAAGAATTTTTTGCAATACTAAAAGAGATTTCGCCACTTTGACTTAATTGCATATAAAGATATTCCTTTCTTGGAAGTTGAAAGATCCATACTTGGATTGTGAAGGAAATATTTCCACTGCTCATCCTTCAATTTTTTTATTTTTAAACCAACTTTTGTCACTTCTTAGTTTCATTGCCTCTGCAATGAAATACTATGTTATCCTTAGTCTTAGATCTCCTATTTCAGCCTCCACTCCATCAAAAGCTATGACAATTTCTCTGGTGGCCTCAATTTCAGACCCATTATTTTTTTCAAAGAACCAAAGCCATCCTATTTTCAGCAGTTGTTCTTAGAACTGTGGATATCCACTGGAAAAGTTAACCCCAACTAGTTCATAGTGAACAAGAACTCCCAATGTGGTGGATAAGAAGTTTCACTTCTGAACTATCTCTTTTGACAGGGTTTCAAAGCAGAACTAAGCTATGGAATGGGTGGATTTCGACAATGGTAGGGTTATAATGACATGGTGGTGGTGGTATTGAAATAAAATTCTCCCTCTTTAATTCATGATTTCCCATGATTTTTGTGGATTTGATCTTTTAGGATCGTCATAATTTTTGGGATTTGAGTTATTCACATGTGATGAGAGGAGTTTTCGATGTGATAAAATGACATATAGGAGTATGAAGTGATGGAATATGGGATACAAAAATATGAATAGAGTCATAATTGTAGGCCATTAATTCAAAATGTGTATCAATAATGTGCTAGTAAATCCATCGACTCAAAGAAATATATGATTTACATTAATGAAATTGATTCATCATTTTTATAGTTACCTTATAATGCATATCTTAATTTTGTATCGTGATCTTTTTCTTCCTACAGGTCCATTATGTACCTTGGAGGAAACTAGTTGAAGAATATGGAATCAATTGTCAAATGTTGACAATTTTGCAATTTTATCCTTAATCTTGTTGCCTATTTCTTTTTTAAGTCTTGTTGATGTTGAATGTTGACATGGCTAATGAATTTGATGACTACTGAAGTTACCTTTGAAAGAGAAACAAGGGCTTTAAATAAATTTATTTGATGTTGAAAATTTTGTTTGCGGAGAAGAGAGGGTTAAAGGAAAATGGGAAGAAGGAAGGAATGACAAAATCTAAGTTGCCAAGGATCCCCTAGTTTTCAACTGAAATTTTCTGCATAGAAATGCCAATAATGTTAGTTTTCATAACTATACTTTTGTTTTTTTGTTTTTTTTTACTCTTATATATATATATATATATATATATATATATATATATATATATATTATATATATTAAAGAATTACACTTATTTTGGTGATAGAAGAGAAGAATTTTCTTTTCCTACCAACCTCAGATCATAATTCTCTTGTTTATTTTTAATAAATTCTTCTCTTGTTAAAGGCTTATGATATAACTTCCAATCTATGCCCATGGACAAGGAAGGTGATCGCTTCTTCACCAATTTTCCTAATTCTAACTACTCTATTATCAAAATCAATTTCTATTTCATAAGGACCAATCCAATGTGTTTGAAATTTTCCTTGAAAATATTGTTGAGTCCCAAACTTGCACCTTTCCTACACCTTTTTCTAGCTTCTTTCCATTCATCTGAACCTCCTAAGTCATC
>APFE031672313.1:23435-42367 GCA_000404065.3 Pinus taeda | reverse complement strand
CTCGGCTTTGGGGTGGGCACGAGTGAAAAAATCCAGAGAATTATCCGCCTCTGAAAAAGAAGGGAAAAGAAGGGATAATTAACCGGATAAAAAAAAACACTCCAAGGTGTACTCGTTTGTTGATCGAGTCCCACATCCTAGGCCTGTTACAAATTCAAGAAATATCATACTAGCATCACTTATTACAATTCCCCGTAGGGTGTGGAATCTGGGTACAAAGAAGAAAGATGACGAGAAGATAGAAGGAGAGTTAAAAAACTCTGTTGACTGATGACATCTGATGGTACAAGTGTCCTCTAGATCATCCTTGGGCAATGGAGTCGTCACATAATCATCAGGTGCTACTCCAGCAGTCAACAGGTACAAGAACTCCAAACAACTTATACATACTCAAGGGAGGACAACAACAGTGTTATCTAAGCAAAAATGATGAAAAATGGTTGTGGCATAGAAGATTGGGACATCTAAGCTTTTCTCAAATAAGAAAAGCATGCAGATTCAAGGTTGTTCGTGATCTTCCAGATATCAACATCCCAAAAATACAATATGCAAACCATGTCAAATTGGCAAGCAAACCAGAGTTCACTTCATGGAAAAAGAAGGGTCAGCTAGTAAGCCTCTTGAACTTGTCCATACTGATTTCTGTGTACCATCAAGGAAAAAGTCACCTAGTGGGGAAGAATACTATATTTTGTTCATTGATGATTTTTCCAGAATGTGTTGGATAGGTCTTCTAAAGCATAAAGATGAAGCTTTTGAAAAGTTCCAAGCCTTCAAAGCTTTGGTTGAAAATGAATCAGCTCGAAAAATCAAATGCCTCAGATCTGATCGAGGAGGAGAATTTACCTCAGATGAATTCTTTGACTTTTGTGAACAACATGGAATAAAAAGGCAATTCTCCACCGCAATGACTCCTCAGCAAAATGGTGTGGTAGAAAGAATAAACAGAACAGTTCAACAAATGGCTAGAGCTATGCTAGATGAATCTGGAACTCCTGCAACCTTCTGGGGTGAAGTTGCATTAGTTGCCACAACTATTCTCAACCAAGCAAATGTTCGGGTAAACAGCACTCAAACTCCACATGAACTTTGGTATGGTAAGACTCCTACTGTAAAATACTTTAAAGTTTTTGAAAGCAAATGCTATATCAAAAGCACTGGTGAAAAACTTGGTAAGTTTGAACCCAAAGTAGATGAAGGCATTCTTCTTGGTTATTCTTCCAGAAGTAAAGGATATAAATGTTATAATAAAAGACTTGGAAAAATTGTTGAAAGCATTGATGTTGTAGTTGATGAAACATGCAAAAATCCAAAACAGATAAAATCAACAGAAGATTATGACAATGAAGAAGATGGGATTATTTTCCCACATCAAATCAAAATCATATTGAAGAAGAAACCAATGAAGCACCAGAAGAAGAGATAATGGTAGAAGAAAAGACTTCGTCCAAGTATGTTCAGAAAATCATCCAGAAACTCAGATTTTAGAGGAAAAAGAGGTAGGTGTACAGACAAGAAGAACTATTACAGGGACCTCAAGCTATCTAGCATTACTATCCTCCATCGAACTTCAAAATGTAAAAGAAGCATGCAAAGATGAATGTTGGGTCAAGGCCATGGATGAAGAACTTGAGCAAATTGAAAAAAAGGATACTTGGGAATTAGTTCCTAGACCTCATGATAAAAATATTATAGGAACTAAATGGATATTCAAAAACAAGCTGAATGAAAATGGAGAAGTCATTAGAAACAAGGCCAGACTTGTTTGTAAAGAGTATGCTCAACAAGAAGATATAGATTTTGAAGAAACTTTTGCACCTGTTGCTAGACTTGAAGCCATAAAGATGTTTCTTGCTCTTTCTAGCTTTCAGAAATTCAAAGTATACCAAATGGATGTAAAATCAGCGTTCCTAAATGGAGATTTAGAAGAAGAAATTTATATTGAACAGCCAGAAGGATTCATTCTTGGAAATGATGCAAAACTTGTATGCAGACTCAAAAAGGCCCTCTATGGTCTGAAACAAGCTCCAAGGGCCTTGTATTACCGCCTTGACAAATATCTACACCAACAAGGTTTTACAAAAGGTTCAACAGATAGCAATCTATATACAAAGATTGAAACTGATAAATTGCTAATTATTATTGGTTATGTTGATGATATCATTTTTGGTAGCAATGAAGAATCCACGAGTCAGAATTTTGCTTCAGTAATGCAGCAAGAATTTGAAATGTCCTTGCTTCGTGAACTTACCTATTTTCTCGATCTACAAGTTCAACAAAATAAAGATGGTATTTTTCTTTCACAAACCAAATATCTCAAACAAATCTTGAAAAGGTATGGAATGGAAGATTCTAAACCTGTATGTACCCCAATGGTAACAAGATGCAGTCTCAACTCAAATGATGAATCCGCGGCAGTACATCAACCAACCTATAAATCCATGATTGGCAGTCTGCTTTATCTAACAGGTACCGGACCTGACATCATGCATGCAGTAGGAATAGTTGGAAGATTCCAAGCAAATCCAAAGGAATGACACCTTCAGGAAGTCAAAAGACTTTTCAAAATATCTTCAAGGAACTCAGGACTTTGGTTTATGGTATCCTAGAGATGCAGATCTTACTTTTCATGCATATAAAGATGCAGATTGGGCAGGAAATGTTGATGACAGAAAAAGCACTAGTGGTGGTGCATTCTATATGGGTTCCAGGTTAATGTCTTGGTTCAACAAGAAACAATGTTCAATTGCTTTATCCACAGTTGAAGCATAATATGTGGCTGTTGCATCTTGCTACACACAACTACTTTGGATAATGCAAACCTTGCAAGACATTCAAATCACATATACTCCACCCATATCCATTCTATGTGATAATACAAGTGCCATCAGTATTTCAAAGAATCCAGTCATACACTACAAGACCAAGCACATACCTATCAAATACTATTTTCTACGTAAACAAATGCTTGAACAAAAGGTCAAATTGGAGTATGTTCCCTCCACAGAACAGGTTGTTGATATATTCACTAAACCACTGCCCAGAGAAACATTTGAATATCTCAGACAAAAGCTGGGAGTAGTTGTTGCATCATCCTGCTGTTAAATCTAATTTTTCAAAGAAAGGTTATTATACGCGTGTTTCATGAAGTATGGTCGCGTACACACGCGGGTTTCTGTGGGTCAAGAAGCATATATGTTTTTCAGACAAGAAAAATAGTGGGGCAGGCTCTGATATGGGTTCTTTGTCTGATGTTGATGATTACAGTCTATTGATATGCTCTGTTCATTAATTTTTATCTAACTGAAAAAGATGCCTTGATCATTGACTTGTTAACAATGCACAAGTAGCACAGGTTCAAGGGGAGAATTAGCATTCACTCGCATTCTGCATTGTTGGCATTATGGTTGTTGAGTCCAGCTATGGCTTCAGATATTTATACTTTTTGTTGCTTAAGTCATGTAAAAATCTAGGGTGTGATATGTCTTCTCATACATTCGAATGAGTCCTATTGGACAAATGATGTAATTTGTATCCCCACTTTGCATGGGATGGATGATGTAATTATATTTCTATCATGTATAAACAATTGGTATATCCCCACTTGGTTGGGATATGGATGTATGTATGCGCCATTGGTGATAGGAAGGTCATACTCACATAGTTGAGTTATAGATTCATGTTATTCTTTTATAGAATATTTTTGCAAACTCTGCTTGTGCTCAGGAGGAGCATGGACGGTTTCAGTGCATCTCAGCATGTACAAAGGGGAGCTCAATCAGCGAATTCAGCATGTACTCAGGGGGAGCATGAACAGCATAGGGGAGAGAATATCTTGGTCTGCCCTTTGCCCTTGATATCAAAGGGGGAGAGTGTCTTGGTGTTGTTGTTCCCATCAAGTCCAAAGGGGGAGATTGTTGGCATTATGATACAGGGATTGTCCTTCACGGCAACTCACTCAAATGAAAGTTCACAGTGCAGTAGGTCAACAACAAAGGATTACAGATCAGACTCCAAAGAGTGAAGAAAGAGAGGTATAAACTGGTTCACTTTGTCCAAGGTGCGTATACACGCGGTTTAACAGAACAAAAGTGGTGTATAACGTATACACGCACTTTCACAGAAGGAAAAGCGCGTACATGTTGGAAAACCAAGTTTTTGGTCCAAGGTATTTGATCCAAGGTATTTTGGTCCAAGGTAATTGGTCTGAGGCATGTGGTCCAAGTAATGACCCTAGGTATTGGGTCCAAGGTATTGGTCCTAAGTGGTTTTGGTCCAAGGTATTGAGAAAGGCCTAAGAGTATATAAGGAGGAGAAGATCATTAGGCCAAAGTGTGCAAGCAATGAGATTCTAAGGAATACTTCTATCTGAAGTATATATTATGTTGCAGAGTTATGTTTGGGACTGGACCTGAAATATTCATGTGCACCTTGAGTTCAACATTGGATCAGGAATCATGAGACTTGAAATGACTTATTCTTGAATGATCTAATATTGGTTGTGACCAGATATGATGTTTTGCACCTGTTCCATTTGTTATCTATCATGATCTGGGTTTGTCTGAAGTCTGGAATTGCAGCAAAGTTTCGAGTCAAAATTTGCAGATCTGTACGCAGGTTCGTCTCGGCCAAAGCGCGTGTACACGCAAGTTCGACTCTTCCAAGTAGTGTATACAAGAAGAAAAGCTTTTGGTCAGGTCTAACTGATCTATCTGATCAAATTCTGTTGTCTGTCAATGAAATCCTCTTAGATCTGAACGTAGAACTGTTGTATAAGGAAATTGAGTATGATTGATTGATTGATTGAGAAGGAAGGGTGATCCTTGCTGCTATCTGTTTTTGAACTATGTAATATGACAATAGATATTCAGAACGTCACTGATTGGTACAGTCTGTGGTTCAGAAGTGTATGATTCAATATCTTTAGAGATATACGCAGGTTGGGGTAAAGGAAGTAGTGTATACACGCAGGCTGAGTTCAACCAAGTAGCATATACACTCTAATGCATGATTTTTGAGGTTATCGCTGGTTCTGGATGATGATGCAGGGTTTTGGGTTCAGCACAGTGTTCTGCTGTCAGTGATCTAATTGTTCAGATTAACTGAATATTGGTTGATGCAGTTTAAGTTTAAAAGGCTTTGATGGGTCCAGTGTGAAAATTTGATGAAACGTGGCCTTCAGCTTGTGGAGTTGTGATCCAAGAGTATCCAGTCTGAAAATTCATGAAACATGGTCCTTGGTGGAAGAGTGGAGTTTTTTGTAGGCTAGCACCTACATACTAGTAAACATATTGGCTAGTACAAGAGCTAAGGGGTTTGTAGCTCCCTTCTAGTAGAAGCTGGAAAATGAGAGAAGGTTGTAACCTTCTGCAAGTAGAAGCCTGAGTACTGGTATGAATCTGCACCAGTACAAGATTGTAAACATAATTTCTTATTATTAAAAGAAGACAAAGATGACAGCAGCAGGTGGTTTTTACCCACATTAGGTTTCCACCTTAAATCTTGGTGTTCATGTGTGTTTCTTATGTGTGATGCTTTATTCTGCTTTTACTACACTGTCTAATAAATCTTTGATATACTAGTTTAATCTCAACACATGATAAACTGTCTAAATCACAAGTTATCTGCATATATGCTGGTTTCTTTAAGCACAGTCGCGTGTACACACTAGTTCACTTCACTGAAGTAGCGTATATAAATCTATTTGGGAAATAAAATTATTGATCTGATAATACTGATTCACCCCCCTCTCAGTATTATTTCCAATAGCAAGTAGTTTGAGACAACTTCTAGTGACCACTGACCACTTAGTAAAAGCGGGAAATAATACCATCTTGTAATTTCACTTAAATAAATAAAATTGAAAGTAAATTTTATATGTTCCCCTAGTCCTAGAAATCTAAATTTTATATGTTCCCCTAGTTCTAGAAATTAGTGAGTTAGATTTGTTCTAATCTTAGCCATACACCTCATTATTGAGATAACGTGGTTGCTAGGATTAAAGAGATTAATTGCTAAGATATGGAAAATTAGTTGCTAGGATTGAGTTATCTTTCTCAAATCATAAATAGGACAAGATGGGAGAAGTTGAAACACAAAAGAAAACACTTGAGATAGGTAGAGACCAAGATAAGAAGAAGAGTGCATCTGAGAAGAAAATATGTAGATCCGTTGTTGCAAACAGCAAAAGGAAATTCATACAACAATAGCATTGCATAGTTGTATAGTAATAGTTGCTCCCTTCTTTACTCAGGAAAGCCATACTTCTATTTCAGCAGGTTATACTTATTTTTTTGTAGTGTTTTGTTTACTGTACAATTGCTACATTACAACAGACTGTGGAGGTACCTTGTAAACTTTGATTATTGGAATTGTTGCCTCAAAATATAACAAGCCTTAAGAGAGGCCTCAAAAGACAAGAGACAGACCAAGATGTGACAATGAGGTGGATTGCCATTGTCACCTCAGCAATCCTCCTCCTACTCTTTAGTGGAATTTCACCACATGGGAGGCTTCCCAGTCTTCACCTAAAGGATGTTATAAGTCAACTAGTTCAAGGTGATATAAATGAAAGGCTAAGCAAGGTGCTTCTTGAATGGACAAAAGGCACAATTCTCTATGTATCGAAACAACGTACCGCAAACAAAGCCTTTAAAGGATACTTGAAACCTAGGGTTTCAAGGTGTAGTTCAACAAAGGAGTATCTAGGCATGCAAGCAATGAAGAAAAGGTTTGCTTAATGATGAAATCAACAACAGGTGATGGCAAACCTTCAAGATAAGCCCTAAGTTGAAGCCTTAATTTGGATTAGGGTTTTGTAGGGCACAAATTGCCTAGGATTGATGATGTCAACCCTATTAGAGCTAGATTTTGAGTTTAAAGAATAATCAAGGTAAAAACAAGGTACAAGAGCTTCAACATCATCCTTTAAAAGGCCCTAGTTGAATTCAGCCCTATGCCTTAGCCCTAGCAACTTGCCTTAAAGGGATTAGGAAGATAGAAAGGAAGAAAAAGGTAAAAGATTTTATGAGTTTTGTGTGAAAATTCCTTGAATATAACAACTGGGATTTAATCTTCGAGTTGTTAGCAATTTATTTGTCTTCTGAATTATTATTTGGCAAATAACGATCAAATCAGTAATGCACTCTTCACAATAAAAAAACGTTGTGGAAACAAAAATACAAAACTAAGAAATAAATGCACACACACAACAATTAACACCGTTGTTTTTGGACAATTGTCCCTAGAAAAACCTCGAAGGGAAAACTAGCGCAATAGACGAGGGTTTTATTATTATGCAACAATTTGATAGTACAATCAACTGGATGCCTTTTACTGGCAATCATCCGACAAACACTGAGCACAACTGGTAAAATAAATTGGAGATCTAAGATCTCCCTCTACAAGTCAATTTGGCCCTGCCCCGGTAACTCGCACTCTTCTAGGCTATTCACACTGCCTCTGGGCAAGGTGCATTGTTTCTTAAAATAAATTTGTACAACCCTGAATCTACCTCCAGGTGAGACATATAGCCTCCCTCTGCCTTCAGAACTAACTTGCTCTTCCTCTGGGACCCTAATCTGGCAACTAGCAAGTGAAACAAGTCTCTTCTGACAACTCGCATTAGGTTTTATGGCTATTCACACTGCTCTATACGGCCTCCTCTGCAGATAATTCAACCTCCCACTTTCCTGTCTTCCGGACATTAGAAACACCAAGGAAATCTTCCTCTATAATCTCTGCTCCCAAATCTCTGTTGCTCCCTCTCTTCGATGCTTTCCCTAGCTTCAACTGCACCCTTATTGAATGTTGCAAACTGGGTAAGTCAAATTGCTCAAACTCACTCTATCTTCACTGATGCCTCTTCTCCAAGCCTGCTCTGATACCATGTGAAAATTCCTTGAATGCAACAACTGGAATTTAGTCTTCTAATGTTAGCAGTTTATTTGTCCTATGAATTATTATTTGACAAATAATGATTAAATCATTGATGCATTCTTCACAATTAAAAAGCGTTGTGGAAATAGAAATACGAAACTGAGAAATAGATGCACACACACAAAAATTAACACTGTTGTTTTTAGACAATTGTCGCTGGAAAAACCGCGAAGGGAAAACTAGTGCAGCAGATGAGGGTTTTATTATTATGCAACAATTTGAGAGTACAATCAATTGGATGCCTTTTACTGGCAATCCTTAGGCAAATATTGGTCACAGCTAGGAAAATAAACTAGAGATCCAATATCTCCCTTTGCAACTTAATCTAGCCCTGACCCGCAACTCACACTGCTTTGTACGGCCTCCTCTGCAGATAATTTAGCCTCCCTCCTACACTCGCACTCCTCTCTAGAATACGTAGATCAGCTCCTGGGTAATTTGTACTTGCCTCTGGTGTCCTCCCGAAATTCGCACTACCTGGTTCTTCCCTCCTGGGTAACTTGCTCTACCTCTGGATGTCCTTCTCCAATACTGGCACACACACCACTGACCCTAAAATATCCACTAGCTGGACTAGCAAGCTTGCATTGGTTAATTGCTTTGCCTGCAGCGTTCTTCTGCTGAAAATTACAACCTCCTATCCTCAACTGAAAAATTGAAAACCCTCTGAGAATTTTACTCGAAATTCCCTCTGTGTGCTTTTATCTCCCTGCCATGCGCTAATCTGCTACTGCAAAACCCTTGCACCAAATCACTACGCTAGATTTTCTCTGTGAATTAACTGACTTACTCACCGGAAACCCTTCCCGACAATCCTACTACTACCTATTGTTATTTGCTCCTTAGACCAATCGAACTTTTCCTCCACACTAAACTAGAAATCAATCTTCGTCTCCCAGCAGCTTGCACTACCTGGCTAGCTGGCATAGATCTAGAAAAAGTGCTTCAAATCTCCCTATGGAACTGCACAATCTCGTTTCCTTTCACCTAGAACCTCTGAACTGATCTTTGTTGCTCTGATACCATATGAAAATTCCTTGAATGCAACAACCAGGATTTAATCTTATAACTGTTAGCATTTTATTTGTCCTCTCAATTATTATTCGACAAATAACGATTAAGTCACTAATGCATTCTTCACAATAAAAAACGTTGCAGAAATAAAAATACGAAACTGAGAAATAGTTGCAGAAACACAAAAATTAACACCATTGTTTTTGGGCAACTGTCCTTGGAAAAACCCCAAAGGGGAAACCAGTGCAGCAAATGAGGGTTTTATTATTATGCAGCAATTTGATAGTACAATCAACTGGATGGCTTTTACTAGAAATCCTTCGGACCAAGTCACATGACACGAGGACATGGGACACGAAGGACATGTAAATACGAGTATTCGACACGAGACACAACGACACTGGAAACAGGACACGAGGGACACATTATATATATATATATATATATATAACACTGAAATACAGTTCCTACTGATCCATATTAAGTTACTGAAATATAGTATTAGTTTATTAATTTACTACATCAATGATGTTCATTGCTCACAGTTCAATGTTCATTCTTGAATTTACATGTTATTAACTTATTGAACAGATTGAGAACCAAATCGAGGATCTCAACGAAGGCATTCTGTGTATTGCACATATGAAATCAGACACTGATATTTTCTTTCTCGGCAGTTCTAGCTCTCTTGTTGACTAGTATATGAATATGACTTACTCAAGTTGCACATCTTGGAAAATGTGGGCAATTGCAAGACAAACTCAACTAGGTAGAGCCCTATATATTTAAGTCAACTCTTTGTAGCCATTGAAATTTGCAATTAAAACAATACAATCGCAATATATGCATGCTTTCTTCATTGGTCAAACTTGGAGATATGCAGGGAGTCCAAAAAATGTTTTGAAGAGTGGGAATTTGATGGCCTAAGTTATGATATCAGAGTGCCCAATGTACTAATTATGCCTATATCACAAAAGGAATGATTGAAAAGGCAGGCCGCCGAGTCTTTCTTGAACATGTTTTAGAAAAAGGAGGAAAACCAAATTTCAAAACATGAGAAATGTTTGTGGGTGGATATTTAGAGAACAAGCAGATGAATCGAGCTATAGAGACCATAAAGAAAGTTATTTCAAAAGTTTAAAATTGTGAATGGCAACCGACACCTGAAAAGGCTCTTGAATACATTGATACAAATTATATAGGTATGGGCGTATGGAATACAAGAAGACGCTGACTTGGCCCCCACACACTCAAAATCAAGAAATTTAAGCCCCAAACCACGAGCTCCAAACCATGAACACTATTATCCAGGACCCAAGTCGATGTGAATTTGACAGTTGGGAATCGCTAAAGGAACTTCCAACACAACACAACAACGACTCCAACGAGCAAACAATGACCAAGTTCCAACACAACAACTCCAACGAGCTTCGATGGCGAAAAATGACCAAAAAAACCAAAAAATGAACCATGTACAAGCTTTGTGAGTGACTTTTTGTGGGACACATGTCCTAAGGGGCAAAAACGTTAGGGCATGTTGTTGCCACGTCGAAAATGTGTGTCACGATTTGTGGACACGATAAAAAACGTTTTGGACACATTTTAGGTCGTATTTCGTGTCCGACACGTGACCCTAAGGGACGTGTCTTGTGACTTAGTCTCCAGAAAATATTGATCACAATTGGCAAAATAAACTAGAGATCCAAGATCACTCTATCTAGCCTTGTCCCGGCAACTCGCACTCTCCCAAGCTATTCACACTGCCTCTGGGAAAAGTGCATTATTGCTCGAGATAAATCCATACATCCCTGAATTTGCCTCCATGTGAGACGTCTATCCTCCCTCTTGCTCTGGAACTAACTCGCTCTGCCTCCGGGACCCTAATTCGGCAACTAGCAACTGAAACAAGCTCTTTCGACAACTCGCACTGGGGCTTCCAGCGATTCACACTGCTCTATATCGCCTCCTTTGCAAATAATTCGGCCTCCTTTTTGACTCCCGGACACTGGAAACACTAAGGAAATCTTCCTCTGAAATCTCTGTTGCTCCCGCTCTTCAATGCTTTCCCTAGCTTCAACTGCGCCTTACTGAATGTTGCAAACTGGGTAAGTCAAATTGCTCAGACTCACACGATCTTCTCTGATGCCTCTTCTCCAAATCCTCAACTTGCTCTTATAATATTCTATTTTGCAACCAATGCCTAAGTTCTAATCTTGATCAATGGCTTAGATCACTTTGACTCCATCAATAGAAGTCTTTGGAGGAAAATCAAATTACCTTAATTAATTAAATTTAATTAACCAACTTCCCTGAGTTAAACTTAGGTAATAATTAAATTATTGGCTAATTAATTTAATTAAGGTATTTTAGAGTCTTATCTTACAAAACCTTTTCTACGTTTTGGAGATCTCATGTTCCTTAGCCTCTTAGACATCATAGAGATTAGAACACCTATCCACTACTACCATAAACTAGCATTTTGACCACCACAAGGATTCCCAATGCCTTTCCTTAATTGAGTGATGGAGTCTTAAGGGCCAGATTTAAGAGATATCAAATCTATGCATGGAGTAAGAGGGAAAAACCCAAGCTATCATATTATGCAGGGAGAAAATAAGCAAAAGAAAACTCTCTAAAAAGGTCTTTTATGGCATTCAAGGAAAATATAGTTATTTGGAGATATACCCATGCATTTTGATGATTTCTTAGAATAAGGAGCACCCATGAGCCTCTTTGTCACTTGTTGATTGACCAATTCGAGAGGATGACATCATCATGGAGAACTTCTATTCCCACACCTGTAAGCAATTTTGATGTATTTATCATGTTTTGAAGTTATCTTAAGGTTGGCCTATGACCTTTTGTGCCTAGTTGAACACTCAAGTGAAATTTTAGGGATTTTACTTGTAAATTAATAAAAAGTGACTTGGTTACCCTCATATAAATAGAGGGAAGTCACTTTTATTTTGAATCATTGGTGGGCTCCAGTGTTGCAACAATGATGCTGCAACTCCTGGGACTCCCTTCTTTACTTTTATCAACCCGGTTGTTCGTAACAAACTTGGAAGCGACAATGCTACATGCACAAGCACTAGCTCTTGCCGCAGGCTGTTACTTGATCAGCTTGCACAAGTCCGCTAGGAGCTTAAGCCAACTTCTATGAGATCTTAGAAGAAGCTTTTAACTGTGATGGACGAAAGCTAACTCAAAAGAGGCTAGTCTACTTGCAGAAAGACGCTGAAAACTGAAAAGAAACGCAAACTCTAGCAAACCCTAGTTTTACCGACTAGCCCTACTAGTGCAAGAAAAGAGATGAAAGCAGTGGAAATGGATGCCATTGACTTTTAGAAAGGTAAAATGCATGTGACTAAGCTACTTCTACAGTAAAATCTGGAAAAAAACATCTTTTCGCATTTTTGAATAATTTTGCAGAATTATTATGCATGTGCTTTAACTAATTTTTACTGTGCAGAGGTTGATTGCCAAAAGGAAATGGGGTAGGCACTTGCAGGAGGTTGGGAAGGTGAGAAGAGGGCCTAAGGGGTCCCTAGCACCCTTCCAGAGAGTTTCACAGTGATCAGATCTCGAAAAACCGCTCACATGAACTTCTACAGGAAGTCTGCAGGGGTTCTACAGGATGTTCTACAGGAAGATCCGAAAGAGGATTTTGGAGGGTTGATGGTGGAAAAACGGTGGGAAAGTGGAAATGGAGGTTGGATGAGGATGGAAAGGGATCTAGGACCTGGTAAATGAGGCCAAGGAGTGATTAAGGTGGTTGGATTCGTTCAAGGATGGAAGGAGCGATGCTGCACAAGAATATAGGAATTAGGGCAAATTGGAAAAGTGTGGCAAATGAAGGGAAGGAATCTTGGATTAGGGGTTGCAGTAGGTTGTATGATGGAGGAAGGCTCGGCAAGGAGGTATTACAGGTGTTCTGCACACTATTTTCCAAAACTAATCGAACAAAGACTAGGAAAACCAGAGACCTAGCTATTTTGACCTAATCTGACCTAAAAACCAGAAACATGATGAACAGAAGTTTATACACAGGAAATCATGCAAGATAACTATGGAAACTAAGCAAGAACAGATCTTAAACATGCAAGTACAACTAGTATCAACTTTTCCAACTAAAAATCTAACACTAGCAATTGCATGGAGAGGCAAAAACAGTGTTTTTGTGGCAGCAAGTATGCCTTGGTCTCAGCTCATGGTCCCAAGGAGGGAGAGATGGGATCAAGGATTGCTTGATGGTCTTTTTGCATATCTTTTCCTTTACCAAACTGTCAAATCAACCTGAAGTATGAAAAGCTATTTTAATCATCAAAAACAACCTAATTAACAAAGCAAGATTTTAACCTAAATAGCAGAAATTATTCTATGAATGCAGCAAAGACACTTAAAAGTACACAAAGGAGGTACTGGCACTTGAGTTGGGCCCAACCCAAGAGCTACAGCCTCCTAAAAAAGCTCAGAGCCGATACAAGGTGAAATTTATCTCCATTACTCAAAAAATAATCATGTCACAAAACTGTTTACAGCAAAAGCTAGAAGATGAGCTGAAATGCAGAGCTGCACTAAAGTGCGAAAAACAACTATTCAATGGCTAAACTACTAAAGCTTGAAGCCTTCCTACTTATGCACTACGAGGACTCCCAACAGCCCTCCTTAACTATAGGGACTTGGCTGCTCAAAACTGCAGTTAATCAGCCACTTCACAAACTCTGCTCGGCTGCCCCTTGAAATCATCTTTGGTGGGTTGTTGAACTCCGAGCTGATGGTGGAGAACTCGAGGAAGGGGTCATTTAGTGCTGGAGACACCCTTCCTACGAATCCTCAGCCTTGTTCCTTCATATTTCGCTGTCAACTGGCTCATAAATGCTTGACCTTGGTCCAAAAGATGTCCAAAAATCTGCAATAAGCACGTATTAGACTTTGTGGTCAAGTGACTATTCTCATTCATTCAATTAACATAGATATATTCAAAAGCATGCATAGAACTATGAAGAATAGTGGATTAATCGAGAATAAAAGGCAAAATGAGCCCAATAAGTTACCCATTTTTTAGGCTCATCATCACCCCTCTATTGAATGTGTTGCTCATCCTCTGAGCAACTAATCCAGCTCATCATCTTTGATTGCTTTGACTGCCTCTCTAACATCCCAGGCTTCTGAGGTGATGTCCTCTTCTCGGTCATGAAACCCTGCTTTTCTCTCTACCTCCTCCCACTACCTGTGTTCTTCTTCTTCTTTGACCCCTTCCAGCAGTCCCAAAAGCAATGGAGGACTGAACTTTAGGCCAATCCAGCTGGCCTTCAGATTTTGTTTTGACTGTTTGTAGAGAGGTACTCTGGCCAAAGCTTCCCGCATCCTTGTTGGGGAGTGGTACTCCCTTATTTTTAGACTGTGGGACAATGTGTTCCATCTCCTGGTGCAAGCATGGATGCAGTTACCACCCAATAGTCTCTCCATGTCCTCAAAGTGCGCGATGGCCTGAGCTTGTCTTTGAATGTAGTCTGGGAGAACCTAAGGGTTGTTGGCCAGGTGCTGATGGGCATACACTAAAGCTGAGGGATCTTCTGGTTCTGCTCTGATCATGAGTGGCTCACTCAGCTCCCTATCCATAACTTCCCGAATTTCTGCTAGCCTCTTTTCCTCATGGTTTAACCAAGAGGCCATGGCCATTAGTTGCACATCTCCCAATGCTGCATTGGGGTCCATAGGTTCATGTTTGGAAGTGCCAAGTTGTGTAAATAGAATTCTGCTAACTTGGCCTTGTCTTCAGCTGAGCTACTGTCACAAAAAAACATGAACTGATTGTAGTTCTGGAATGGAATGGTGCCCCTTTGAGCCAGTGTGTTAATTTGAAATTGCAACCATTAATCCTTAAGATATAATGCATATGACTTTGCAGGTTGCCTACATTGTAAGGCTTCTACTGCCCAGCTGGCCATGCAAGCCATTTGGGCTTCTTTCTCTTGCACCTATTGTTTCAAAGCCTGTATTTCTTCTGTTGCCTGTGACTCCTTTTCCTGTAGCAGTTTTGTTAGCATCTCAACATCAGTTGGCAGCTTTTCTTCTCTCTGCTATTCCTCAGTTGTCTCCTTGTTTGTTGGAGGTCTTTCTTGCTGCTACTGCTCTCCCATAATGGACGGCCTATCTTCCTGATGACTTTCCTGTAGCTGCAACTGCTTCCTCAGCAGCTCATTCTCTTCCTGTAATTTGTCTCTCTAACTGCTTTCCATGTGCCTCACCATGGCCAACTCTTTCCTCGATTCTTTTAGTTGTTCCTCTAGGTGGCCTATGTCTGCAACACCCTTGGATTTGGCAATCCTCATCCAAGTGTGAGTCCTAACCCGCTCTTGTTCCAATGCAAAGAAGAGTGGTACAGCAAACTTCGGTGGGATAATCTTCCCACCTTCTAACAAGTTGTAATATGAGCCCAAGCTAGACTGAGGGCTCGGCTCCAGTATTTCTTCAGTCTTTTCTTCTCCCTGTGGTTGTTTGGCTGCCTTCTCCTCCAATTTATCGGTTTCTTTTAACTTCGCCAGAGTTTCCTGTACAGTTGTTTCAGCTTCCTGTAGAGTTGTTTTTTAGTCCATCATCCTAATTCTTTCTCTCCAGGTGGAGGTTTTCGGGCTTCCTCTTTCATAAGTGATAGATATCTTTGAAAGAGACTTCTTTTGGTTTAGTGGTTGTGTCCTCAATGACAATTGGTTCCTGTGATTGTGGTTGGGGTTTGCCCATTTTGATCCATGTGCTCCTCCTGGCTTTGAAGTAGATGGAGGTTTGCCTCTTTCTCTTTCCTTTTTGTTTTGCAGGTGTGCTTAGTGCAGCAAGCACAGCTGCTGCTTCCCTTGCCAACGTTTCCGGGGATTTCTCTTCTTGCTGGTCTTTTTCTTCGCTTCCTGTAGAAATCTTTGTGTCCACTGTTTCTGTCTGTGTAACTGATATCTCAAAGTGTGCCTTTTCCTTCTCTTTCTGCGTGCCTGCCTTAGATGTGGCAGCCTTCATTTGGGCCTGTTCGGCCTTTTCCTTTCTACTCTGTATCCTCTTTTCCCTTGCTGTTCTTACTGTTGTTTCTTCCTCTGTTTTAGGCTCAGCAATCTTGCTAATTTCTTTTTGTTCTTCCTGTGTTTCCTCTGTTCTGTTTTCTACTTGGATGCCCTGTGTGCCCTCGTCATTGTTTTTCTCCATTTCCTCAGTTTGCTCCCCCTCCTCACTGCTGGATGGAGTGATGTTTTCAGCCAAAGTCCTAATGTTATCATTTCTGGACATGTTTCTGAAGATTTCCCAAGATATGGGGACAGTGTAGGTGTGTAAAGCATCTTCCACCAACAGTTTGATGAGACCATGGTGGGCCAACTAGTCTAGGATCCCTTCATTTAGCATTGTACCACATTCAATTAGGGACTGAAGAAGGAAATATGGGATGCTTAGCTTCTTGGTTGGAGGCAAGTCAATCCCATGCCTTAATTCACATAATAACCTGAAATGGTATCCATAGATGATGCTAAACCTCCCTTCACATGTGATGTACTTCATAATTTGATAACTAACTTCACTCCAGAAAGGGGGCAGGCTTGTCCTTCTAACTCCATTTTTGTCCTCTACAGGATACTCCTCGGGCAGAAAAAATGTTTTCTTAGCAATCTGGCCCAATGATCTTTCTTCCTTGCTCCAAGGGAGCCCCAATGGTAGACCAGTAATTCTACTGATGAGCTCAGGGGTGAGTTCTAGGGTCAAACCCCTAAAACTAACTGTGGCATGTGTCTTTGAATGTGGTCTCGGGGATATTAAAAACTCTTCGGTTACCTCTTCATCATGACCCTGAATTTTGTCAAAGAAGGATATCCAATTTGCTCGGGTGAAAAGGTCCACCACCTTAGGGTGCTCGTACAGCTTGCTGGAGTCTGAGGGTTCTTTCCTTATGAATCCCCCTGGCATGGTGTTGAGTGTTCTTCTTATGTATTAATCAGAAAAGAAAATGCTCATGAAAACAACAGTCAATCACTGAAACAGAGGATAGCTAAATTTGGTGTCTTCTGAACCCAGGAAGGAGTTTCTCTTGTGTTCCTCACAATACCAGATAGTAATAATTCCCTTGTTTTTGTCACCTAGAATTCAACTGTTGGTTTATTGAAAGGAGAATGTTGTTTTTGCAAAACAGAGCATAAGGGCACAAATTCTCTTCTCAACACATAGATAGATATGTAAATTCAGTTTTTCATACACACAGGGTAGCCTCTACTGCAGCATGTATCTTCGAGAATTTTAAAAATGATGAGGAGATTTCGGAGTGCAGAGAAAGAACTTAGGCAAATACAGTGAAATATGCAGGCAATCTTTCACGGTTTGTTTAATACACAGGTAGACTTTTATTTTTCAAACTGATGTCGTTCAATTCACCACCTTGCACAAACAAATCATGCACAGAGAAGTTCTCTCGGGCCTACCTCGTTTGGAGCATGAAATTCAACGAAAACTCCAGGTTCCCTTCTGCCAAGCAGTCCTCTGACTTTCCTGTAGAAGGCTCCCAGTTCCTGTAGAATGGAATTGCGCTTTCGATAGAGCCCAATAAGCGAGAGATTTTAGAAAATATGCCGAAAAACTTGTGGAGGATGACTGGTTAACTGTTTTTGGAAGCGGTGGATGCGTACTCCAGTCGAGAACGTCGTGAGCACAGAATGAACAGAGGGTGGTGCATGTTTCGACTGAGCGTCTTTTAACTGCGGTGTGATTCGTGGTGAGGGGATGAGGTGGCTGGACCGAACCGTTAATCCGACGTCACAGCGATAATGTTTCTGCGTGTTTTTGACTGCCATCACCTCCACTCTCCCGTTATCCGCCACCACCACTACCAGTCCCGACGATCTCTCTGAATGGACACTCCACACGTGCTGGTTGCACATCTAATCGGCAATTTTGAATGTAACGAGGCTCGTTTGGATTTCATGAGGATATGTAACTGGCCGAGGGCGGCCAGTTGACTGGCCACCGATTTCACCCGATCCGAACCATTCCCATAATCATGCAGCTTTTAAAATATGATTTATGCAATTGAAGAACGAGTTTAGGCACTTACCTACATGGTCGCGGCCGTGTTACGCAGATTTCAGGTTCTGGAACCCATTCCTTCGTTTGTTGTTGATGCATGCATACTGCATGCTTGGCCTCTACTATTGCTGATGTTCTTACATTCAAGAAGGGCTTCATGCATGTCTCTTCTACCATTCTTTGTTGTCGTTGTCTCTGGAGTATGTCTTTCAGCGAGATCAGCTGCTACAGGATTCCTATAGGATGTCCTGTAGCTGCTTCTCCCCCTGGAATGCAAGCTAGAATGAACAGGACTATACTGCTGACAAGGGTCTCGGCGGATGAGGAATCTAGACGGAGGGTAACAGGTATGGTGAGTAGAAGACTACTGCCTGATTTGTCATTAAGGAGTTTTTGCTGGCAGTATGAAAAAAAAAACAAGATTTTTGTGTGTGACTGTGCAGGAACATAAAAAAATGAGTGCAATGGAGGTGTACGGAGATGGAAAAATGTGACATATGGTGATGGATGGAAGCGGGGATGTTTACAGGCCTCATGGACAGGTTCCCAAACTTCGGGTCCTCTTCGGAGATCAATTTTGGCTTGTTTGCAGGCTCTACAGGAACTTCTTGTAGAAGACACAGAACTTCCTGTAGAAGGTGAAATCTTAGTCCGAATGAGACCAAATCTTAGGAAAAGGTAGTGGTCATGGAGGAATGGATGGTGAGGGATGCTTGCAACCTGGTGCTGACCTCTGTCTTTGTCTTGCGCGATCCTCCTAACCTGCAATGTCCTTCTTGCAACCTGCAATTATTCAACAAAAATTAGGTTTATTTTTCTTTTTCTCTTTTCTTCTTTTTTTCCTCTCTTTTTTTTTTTTGAGACAGTTGGGGCGCCTTCAGGAGGTTTTCACCCTCACTGTCTGCCCTGGGCGCCTCCAAGAG
>APFE031672313.1:4469-20297 GCA_000404065.3 Pinus taeda | reverse complement strand
GTGGACTCCTTTCATCTCCTTATAGCTCCAAGCAAAAGCATCCAAATGGTGGTTCAATAAGCTACACAGCTCCTTCTCTTGAGAGGGGGATAGGGATGAGTTGATCTTCAAGGTTCTTTCAGGGCCAAATTCCACATTCTTAACTCGGGGGGAGGTCGGATCAGCCACACAGAGATCCACTAAAGCACTGGCTTGGGTGTCTTCTACCAACTCTTCTAATGGTAGCACGCTGGAAGGTGGATTCTGAATCAAATTCTCAATAAGGTCATCCTCGGTTTGAGGACCTCCCCTGGTGGCTTCCACTGTGCACACTAGTGCAGAGTAGACCTCATCCTCATCTTCCTCCTCCAACCAGAGAGGTAAGTCATGTTCTAGCAGAGGTTGGGCAGGAGGATATAGGACTAGCTGCTTGGACATAGGCCCATTCTTGATGGTCATGCTCCCGGCTCGACAACTGATGTAAGCATCTACAGTAGCTAACCAAGGCCTTCCCAAAATGAGGGGGTATCCAATGAATTTTTCCTTTGGCTGAAGGACCAAGAAGTCCGCAGGGTACTCCCAAGAATCAACAGAGACCATGACATTTTCCACAATCCCTTCGGGGGTCACGGTGGAGCGATCTGCTAACTGCAGTACTGTCGAGGTCTTTCTTAGGGAACTCTGAAGGTTGAGTTTGAGCATAGTGTCCCTGGTCAGTCAGCACATTAATGGCAGCCCCTAGATTAATCAGGGTGTGGGGGATTATGGTACCATTTATGTGGACATCAACTATAGGACTCCCAGGGTCCAGATATTTCGGACAGATTACTTGTCCCAACATTAGGTCGAACAGTTGTTCTATGACATTGATAGTTGGGGCATCTCTCTTGCGCCTACCTGGGTGCCTGAAACACTTCTCTTTAATCAATTTGTTGTAGACCGATACATCTTTTATGGCCTGGAGAAGTGGTATTTTCACACAACTGTTTAAGCTCGCCCAGAAGTTCAGTCTCTTCTGGGTTTGGTTGCGTGGTTCCAGTTAGTCTCTCAGGAAAGGGTGGAATGGCTTTGGGTTCACGTTCCTGTTTCTCTTCCTCATCCTCCTTAGGAGGAGGTTGGCTATCTGGAAGGACCTTCCCAGATCGTAGGTTGATCTCCTGAATCTCCACAGCATAGGTAGGGCATGTTGTCTTTCCAGTATATACCTCTGGAGATTCACTGCCACCGAAGAAGAGAGAAGGGTGACTCAATAATGTGGTGGGGGTGTTGGGTAAGAATTTTCCTAAATTGTCTATGTTCCTACGAGGCATGAAATGAAATATTTTTGGTTAATTTTTGTTTTTCTCTGCTTGTACCTGCAAAATTGAAATTGATTGAACAACAAATTGCAACTAAAGTAAACTTTGCTGGAATGAGAATTGCAGAATTGAAATGAAAGCAGGAAATGACTAATCTATGCTGCTGAAATGAAATTGCAGAAATGAAATGCTAAGCTACGTTTGCGGAATTGAAATTGTAAAATTGAAACGCTAATCTATGCTTGCGGAATTGAAATGCTAGTCTAGGAAAGCAGGAAAGGTCTATCTACGTTTGCGGAAATGAAATTGCAGAATGGAAATGAAACAACTACTCTACTCTTGCTGAAATAAACAACTTAGCAGAAAGTTGTAGTAGAAAAAAGAAAAAAAATAGCGATCACAAATACTCTGACGCTTCCCCGGCAATGGCTCCAAAAAGATGGTGGGCTCCAATATCGCAGCAATGATGCTGCAACTCTTGGGACTCCCTTCTTTACTTTTATCAATCCAGTCGTTCATAACAAATTTGGAAGCAACGGTGTTATATGCACAAGTACTAGCTCTTGCCGCAGGCTGTCACTTGATCAGCTGGCACAAGTCCACTAGGAGCTTAAGACAACTTCTATGAGCTCTTAGACGAAGCTTTTAACTATGATGGACAAAAGCTAACTCAAAAGAGGCTAGTCTACTTGCAGAAAGAAGCTGAAATCTGAAAAGAAACGCAAACCCTAGCAAACCCTAGTTTTACCGACTAGCCCTACTGGTGCAAGAAAAGAGATGAAAGCGGTGGAAATGGATGCCATTGACTTTTAGAAAGATAAAATGCATGTGACTAAGCTACTTCTGCAGTAAAATCTGGAAAAAAAACATCTTTTTGCATTTTTGAGTAATTTGCAGAATTCTTATGCATGTGTTTTAACTATTTTTTACTGTGCAGAGGTTGATTGGCAAAAGGAAATGGGGTAGGTGTTTGCAGGAGGTTGCGAAGGTGAGAAGAGGGCCTAAGGGGTCCCTAGCACCCTTCCAGAGAGTTTCACAGTGATCAGATCTCGAAAAACCGTTCACGTGAACTTCTACAGGAAGTCTGCAGGGGTTCTACAGTATGTTCTACAGGAAAATCCGAAAGAGGATTTTGGAGGGTTGATGGTGGAAAAACGGTGGGAAAGTGGAAATGGAGGTTGGATGAGGATGGAAAGGGACCTAGGACCTGGTAAATGAGGCCAAGGAGTGATTAAGGTGGTTGGATTCGTTCAAGGATGGAAGGAGCGATGCTGCACAAGAATATAGGAATTAGGGCAAATTGGAAAAGTGTGGCAAATGAAGGGAAGGAATCTTGGATTAGGGGTTGGAACAGGTTGTATGATGGAGGAAGGCTCGGCAGGGAGGTATTACAGGTGTTCTGCACACTATTTTCCAAAACTAATCGAACAAAGACTAGGAAAACCAGAGACCTAGCTATTTTGACCTAATCTGACCTAAAAACCAAAAACATGATGAACAGAAGTTTATACACAGGAAATCATGCAAGATAACTATGGAAACTAAGCAAGAACAGATCTTAAACATGCAAGTACAACTGGTATCAACTTTTCCAACTAAAAATCTAACACTAGCAATTGCATGGAGAGGCAAAAACAATGTTTTTGTGGCAGCAAGTATGCCTTGGTCTCAGCTCATAGTCCCAAGGAGGTAGAGATGGGATCAAGGATTGCTTGATGGCCTTTTTGCAGATGTTTTCCTTTACCAAATTGTCAAATCAACCTGAAGTATGAAAAGCTATTTTAATCATCAAAAACAACCTAATTAACAAAGCAAGATTTTAACCTAAATAGCACCAAATTATTCTATGAATGTAGCAAAGACACATAAAAGTACACAAAGGAGGTACTGGCACTTGGGTTGGGCCCAACCCCAAGAGCTACAGCCTCCTAAGAAAACTCAGAGCCAGTACAAGGTGAAATTTATCTCCATTACTCAAAAAATAATCATGTCACAAAACTGTTTACAGCAAAAGCTCGAAGATGAGTTGAAATGCAGAGCTGCACTAAAGTGCGAAAAACAACAGTTCAATGGCTAAACTACTAAGGCTTGAAGCCTTCCTACTTATGCACTACGAGGACTCCTAACAACCCTCCTTAACTTTAGGGGCTTGGCTGCTCAAAGCTGCAGTTAATCAGCCACTTCACAAACTCTGCTCCGCTGCCCCTTGAAATCATCTTTGGTGGGCTGTTGAACTCTAAGCTGATGGTGGAGAACTCGAGGAAGGGGTCATTTAGTGCTAGAGACACCCTTCCTACGAATCCTTAGCCTTGTTCCTTCGTATCTGGCTGTCAACTGGCTCATAAATGCTTGACCTTGGTCCAAAAGATGTCCAAAAATCTGCAATAAGCACGTATTAGACTTGTGGTCAAGTGACTATTCTCATTCATTCAATTAACATAAATATATTCAAAAGCATGCATAGAACTATGAAAAATGGTGGATTAATCGAGAATAATAGACAAAATGAGCCCAATAAGTCACCCATTTTTGGGGCTCATCAATCATCACACTTCACATCACTTCTTTCTCTCCTAATAAATGCACACTAGTTCTCTTGTTCTTTTCTCTTGGATGCAATGTGATCTTGGTGGAACGATTTGCCTTGGGAGGAGGATTTGTGCATGAGGAGACCTTTCTTGGATTGATGAAGTGGTTCTCAATCAAATGGTGTAAGTTTATTGTTGATTTTCTTCCATTTTGCATGCAAATATTTGAAATTAGGGTTTCTTTGTGCATATTAAAAAGTGCAATATCTTTTATGAAATCTTGTCTCATTATGCTTTGCAAAAATAGTCTTTCAAGAATCCAACAAAGGAAATTTGTGTATGCCTCCTTTGATCTTAAACCTCCACTTAAAGAAAGTCATTAGGTTTCTACGAGAGGCTTCTTAGTCCTCCACCCACCTCATCCAAGTTCCTCTTTAACCTTGCCATCATTGACTCCATTGCCCAAATGAGACAAAGCACTAGACTAGTTTGTGGTGGTCATTTTAATTTCTCCTTTTTCTCTTTAATTTAGGGTAACTAGGGTTAGGGTTACCTTATATTTGCATTTAATAGTAATTTATTTTCCATTTGTTATTGTCTTATTGAAACGGATTGTATCTGATAAATATGAAAAGGCAAAATCTAGCATTAGTTGCATGTTATCACCCAAAATTAAAACCGATGTCACAATTTTAATTGTTGACATATGCATTTCAGTCATTTAAAACCATTGTTTACTTAACCCTATTTTTCCTCCTTCATACTCTCCGCTCCTTTGTTGATCCTATCATTCATAGGTTATTTTCTCAAGCTGCTATATGTGAAAATTCCTAGATCTAACAATCTCAAGAATCCTACTGCGGCCAGTTGAATCTACTTCTCCTGGATTGTAAATTAAGTTACAAACTTATTTCAAATTTCTTCATGAAATATCGAAGCAAATCACTGAAGCAGCCTACAATTAAATATGATTCTGAAACATAGGAACTGAGAAAGGAAAATAGAAACACATAGGACACAGTTATTTTTGGACAAAAAGTCCCCGGAAAAACCCAATGTGGGAGAACTGATGCGGCAACTCTGAGGGTTTTATTATTATGCAAGAGAAATTATGAGTACAATTCTAGGATGCTCAACTAGCAATCTGATATAGAGAGAATATTGAACAAAGGATTGGTGAAATGATCTCACCCTGTCACTAGAGAATCAGTGACTGATCCTGCTACTCTGGAGGCTTTGTGTCACCCTCTGTGTGGCCTCTGCGCAGAACTGCGTCACCCTAAGCAATTTCTGTGTCACCCCTCCTAGGTATTATGTTGCCTCTCCTCTGGATCCTTCGCTGGCTGAGAAATCTACCTTTTGCCTTCCAAACTCACACCCTAGCTTCCGGCAACTGAATTTCGACTTCCCTCAGCAAGAACTCGACTTCCCCTCAAGGACTGCGTTGCCTCTGCATCGGCCAGCGTCAGCCTTCCTCTAGACGTCTTTCTGTTCTCCCTCTGCCTTGTACTCTCCGAAAATTCCTTCTCCCGGATTCTCACTGCCTCTCTGCTGCAAGATCTCCTCAATTGATTTTCCTCCGGAGAACTTCTCACTTCAGAAAATTGATTTTCTCAATCTCACTGTGTATTTTCCAAATGACCCTCAAGCCTCTTTTTATATCTTCCTGTTGGACAACCAACGGCCTAGATTACATCTTAATCAAAGGCTCGGATCGTTTTGGCTTGATCAATGGCTTTTTCTAGAAGTTTTGCCCCTGATTAGATTAATACCCATTAATATTTTAATTTTCCTAAGTTTAAACTTAGGAACATCATTAAAAATATTAATTATTTTAATAAAATCACTACTAGGTGGAATTTCCCAAAACGCTTTCTGGGTTCTTTGGAATACCTGTGCCCAGGCCTCTGTGCAAAATTTGAGGCTTAGAGCACATCTGATGTTGCCCCAAATCAACACTCCCTCTTAGTGAGGAATGTTCTCTAGCAATACACTGCTCTGACTCTGAAGCATCGCCCTTGCGCTGATGATGCCTAACATGTTGTCCATCAACAACTATGCTGCTACTGCAACTGTACTGCTTCCGACACTACCTCTGTCAACATTGCATCCGTACTACAAATCCCTCTGCATCCATGTTGTTGTTGGTCCTGCTACCCAACACTGCATCTGTACTGCAACTCAATCGCTGAGAGAAGAAACTGAAAACACCCAAAACTGGACAAGTATCCAGTGGATACACCTCGGTGCTAAAATCCTGACTGTTCCTAGTCCCACGCTCTCTTTTGAAGTCACTGCACTGTTGAAGCTCTACATTGTGCCTTCTTGCACTACTGCCTTTTTGCTTTGTGTTGCTCACATTCTGGTGCTACTAACCACTGCATCTATCGAATCAACACTCCATGGCATCAACTGAAACTCCACCATCCTGCTACTACTGATCATGGGCTCCCATAGCAAGGTGATGATCCAAGAGGTGGGCTCCTCAAGGATCTTTCCCATTTGCAGTCCTCCTGACTACAGCGCCAAATCAACCCACCTCCCTCCTGGAGGGATCTCGGTTGTCATGGTAACCTCCTCCTCGTCAATCTTTGCAGCTGCAACCTTAGGATAGTGCTTCTCATCCTTGTCCTTTTCCTTCAAAAACCACTGTGATGCATAGTGGCCCGTCTCGCCACATCTGAAGAATTTCACCTTGGAGACGTCCTTTCGTCTTTGTTGCCCCTGTTGTCCCTTTGATGCAAAGACTGTGTTATCCTCCTCCTTTACTTTGGGCTCTCCCGTCAAGTTTTACCTTGAGCAGGTCTCTCCTCAGCTCTTCTTGTTTCAGAGTTGCCCACATTTCGTCCCAATTTGGCAATGTTGCTCTGCCCAAGATACTCTAGACAAATATTTACCACTTATCCGAGGCAAAATTTAGAGCCAGTCTCACTAACTCCAAATCCTGAGGTGTATGTCCCGCAGTTGATAGCTCATCACGGGTCTCCTTCAATTTCGTGAGAAACGGATCCACACGTTCTCCCTTCTACATTTGAGCAAATCTTAGCTTCTGCTCTAAGTACATCTTTTGCTGCTTGGAAGATCCCTGATACAATGTGGCCAAGGCATCCCACATTTCCTTAGCAGTCCCTTTGCTAGCAACGTGCCACACCACGTGATCCTTGACTCCATCCAAGATCATCCTCTTCGCCTTAGCTATCTCAACTTTGTACTTCTTCAACGGATCTTCATCTGCCGAGACAGCTACCACATAATCAACATACATCTTGAGGGCATGCTCATCTAGAAGGAATGTCATCCTAGCCTTCCAGATGGCATAGTTGGAAGCCCCGTCCAACCTGTCCTGTTCCCTCAAGCCACTGGTTGCCATATCCTCTAAAAATTGTCGAACAACTCCCTCTTTCTCCCTGCTGCGTAGCTCCTAAGCTGCCTTACGCACTCCTTGATGGAGTTGGTAAGCTGTTGCTCCTCTACTACTCAGCAAATGAGAAATGTTGATTTCCTTGGCACAAAATCACTGAGGAAGTATTCCTCACTATGTGATACACTTTTTCCTTCTGACAACTTTTCTGCCCAACACTCAGCTAGCAGAAAATTGCGTCCCTCTAGCTCTGTGTGGCTCTAGGTAGCTCCCTCTGCCTTGGCAATTTTTTCGATCTGGCAGTCTTACCTCTCTGTCGACCCACTCAGAGAGACACCCACGAAAAATATAGCCCTCCGGCTAGAACTGCACTATCCCTTAGGGGATTCGAATTGTTGCCTGCTGCAGCTAGTTGGCCTTTGCTTCAATGCTAGATCTGCTCTTCCTGTTTCACATCAACCCCTCTGATACCATGTGAAAATTCCTAGATCTAACAATCTCAGGAATCCTATTGTGACCAGCTGAATCTACTTCTCCTACATTGTAAATTAAGTTACAAACTTATTTCAGATTTCTTCATGAAATATCGAAGCAAATTACTAAAGCAGCCTACACCAATTAAATATGATTCTAAAAACATAGGAACTGAGCAAGGAAAATAGAAACACATAGGACACAGTTATTCTAGGATGCTCAACTAGCAATCTTATATAGAGAGAATATTGAAAAAAAGACGGGTGAAATGATCTGACCCTGTCACTGGAGAATCAGTGACTGATCCTACTACTCTAGAGGCTCTGCATCACCCTCTGCGTGGCATCTGCGCAAAACTGCGTCACCCTCTGCATGGCCTCTGCGCAGAACTACGTCACCCTGGGCAATTTTTGTGTCACCCCTCTTGGGTATTACGTTGCCTCTCCTCTGGATCCTCTGCTGGCTGCGAAATCAACCTTCTGCCTTCCAGACTCACACCCTGGTTTTCGGCAATTGAATTTCGACTTCCCTCAGCAGGAACTCGACTTCCCCTCAAGGATTGCGCAGCCTCTGCATGGCCCAGCATCAACCTTCCTCTGGATGATTTTTTGTTCTCCCTCTGCCTCGTACTCTCCAAAAATTCCTTCTCCCAGATTCTCACTGCCCCTTTGCTACAAGATCTCCTCAATCGATTTGCCTTCTGAGAACTCACTTCAGAAAATTGATTTCCTCAATCTCACTGTGTATTTTCCAAATGACCCTCAAGCCCCTTCTTATATCTTCCTGTCGGACAACCAACAACCTAGATTATATCTTAATCAAAGGCTCAGATTGTTTTGGCTTGATCCATGGCTTTTTCTAGAAGTTTCACCCCTAATTAGATTAATACCCATTAATATTTTAATTTTCCTAAGTTTAGACTTAGGAACCCCATTAAAAATATTAATTATTTTAATAAAATCACTTATGGGTCGAATTTCCCAAAACGCTTTCTAGGTTCTTTGGAATACCTGTGCCCGAGCCTCCCTGCAAAATTTGAGACTTAGAGCACATCTGATGCTACCCCAAATCAACACTATATGTCGTTGTATGCCTTAAATCTACATATCATAAAAATTCTAACTTATAGTAACTTCCTAAATTATAAAGGCTTTGGAAAAGTGTACTAACTCTACGTATCTCTTACCTCAACCTTTCAAGTTTGGTTGATATATTGCCTTCAATTATTAGACCTTGCATCGCCATTGACCACTCCTTAGTTGAATATCTTGTTAATCTTTTATAGGGAAGCTTCCCTTGTGGGGATAATTGTTATGAATTGGCATGAACGAAACAAGACAAGCAAATGGGTGGAAACGGCTTAAAGCCCTTGTATTGCATTGTATTGATCTCAAGGTCTGAATTTATAATACATCAATGACCATTGAAGATCTTATAGATCTAGACCTAGATCTCAGTGACAACACATCAGTGGATCATGATAACACCTCATCAAGGTAAGGACTACAACTCGTGGTCTCAGACTTTGTGATTGTCAAGGGACTCAATCTCCAAGAATGCAATGGCTCACCAAGAACACATCAACAATGCACATAGTCACATATAGCCTACCTTATTGCATCGATGATTGTGACTTGCTCATCATTGTAATTGTGCGGCATCATCTTTCAACTTCCTTCATTCATTTGACATTAATAGAAAATACATTTTGTTTCAAGAAAAAAATTTCAATGAAATCACATTCACAAATATTTGGTTGAGGCGATTCGAACCACCCAATGTGGTTCATCATCAAGACTAAGATGGACAGCCTGATCCAAGCTTGCAATTAAATAATATAGAGATGTAAAGAAAAATAATTTCCAATTGTTAAATCATAACGGTAATAAAAAGTATTAATAATATTTCAATTTTTATTAAAAGTTTTTTAATGTAATGCCTATGAACCTATTAATTATTAAATAATTTTAAAGAAATTAAAGAGTTTTAATTAAGAAATAATATTAAAAGGATTATATATAATAAAAATGAAAATAGGAAAGGACAAAAAATAAATAAAATAAGGAATAATAACAATAAAACAAGATTAAAAACTCGATGTGAATAATGAGGTTTATCTAATATTTAAAATCAACTGTATCCAAGGGCCCTTCGAAGGATCGATTCTGCAGCTAAGAGAGTTTCGGATCAGGTAAGGGCTTTTTAGCCTTTCTCCTTTTCTTTCATTTTGTTTAAAAGAAAAATAGGAATTTTAGAAATGGCAGATGAATTAAGGGGAAGAGTAACAGAAGTCGTAGAATAATTTCGTTGAATGATCAGCGAGAGTCATCCCAAGACTTGGCATGGATCAGAAAAAATTAGTTAAGTAAGAAGAAATTCCCGAAGTCTCTATCCCACCGAACCTCAACATTAAAAACCTTAGCTCTCTCGGGGCGCAATCTTATTGGACAACTTACTGGAATTTGGCCGGCTCCAAACGCAGTCGAAGCCTGGGTTTAGCAGAACTAGAAACCCCTCTGCTTGTAGTGAATTGACACCTTCTTCTATGGTGAGGGTTACTTTGCTTTCTACTTTGAATCCAAGGAGGATAAGGATCTTATTTTCAAAAACAGCCCATATTTTATGGGGCCAAGGGGTCTATATTTAAATAAACGGAGTCCTGATTTCAACCCTAATCAAGGCATCCCGACTACAACTCCCTCATCTGCCAATGTATTTTTGGAACAAGGACACATTCACAGCAATTGGGAACCCTCTGGGAAAGTATTTCGATCCTACAGATCCAAAAGGAAATTATTCTTGCGCAAGGATCTGCGTCTAAGTAGGTCTAGAAAAAGGGCTTCCAGACCAGATTAGACTTACCCTAAATGGCTAGACTCATATTCAGGACCTGGATTATGATCATCTCCCGTTTAAATGTAGGTTCTGCCATGAATATGGTCACTTTGTGATAAATGTAAAAAGAGACAACCGGAACCAGAGGTAGCAAAAGAAGCAGACAATTAGCAACAAGTCAAAAGGAAGGGAAACATAAAAATCGGAACAAGAAAGGGACAACAAGAATCAATCAAAGGAAAGTTCAGCAAAACAGAAACAGAGGGAAATAAATTCAAGATATTAGGAGCCCTATAGGAAGGTGGAGAAAATATGGATGAAGAATCAAGCCAAGAAGCTAATAGGAATGAAGAAACCATCCACATTAGGAATCGCATAAAACTTTGTCGAGCAGGACAATAGCCCCTAAAAAACCTCTAAACCAAGGAAGGAATTCCCAGGAAAAGCCAACAAATTTAGGATATTTTTTGGGACCTAAAGAAGCTCTAGAAATTCAGATTCGAAAATCAAATTCTTTAGACTCTTTGGACTTGGAAGGCCTCGATCAAACAAGTATAGTTAAACAAGGAAGAAAAACTTTTGCGGAAATTTGAGACATGGAAACTCAAAGGGAGAAGGCAAATGGAACATAGCCAACCTTAGATGTGGCAGTTTGCCTCTCCAAGCCAAAAATCCCACCTAAATCTGGACATGTGGACCCAGGCAAATGCCCGACAAAATATAATACAAGTAATAAATGAAGTTGCTCTCTTGGAATAGTTGAAGGTTGACACAAAGGCAGAAAGAAGAAGTGTTAAGAGACCTTATTAGAACAGAAAACCCTTGTGTAGTGATGTTGCAGGAAACTAAATTAGAGGTAGTAGTGGCACAAGAAGTTGGCAAAAGAAACTGGCAGTTAAGTGAAGGAATGGCATCAAGTGCAAGAGGAGCTTCAGGGGGAATAATGACCATTTAGGGTCCAAGGAGAATAGCGTTGAAGAATGTAACTAGCTTTGGTCTTCATAACTGTATTTGTCAAAAGAAAATTTTATTATTAAAGAAATTGACTTATTAAAGCATGGGTTTCAGCTTGGGTCAATGTTTTCTAGGTCAAAGTCCCCATTGAGGACTTCTAGGTTTTGTCTTAAGTCATTAGAATCATTGTCATTATTATAAGACCCTTCTTCGGCTTTTGCATCATGTAAAAAGAATTGTTTTTAAGTCAAAAAGGTAATTTGTCACCTCCCCACCAAATCGGCCCTGCCCTCAACAAGTCGGCCTAGATTAGGGCAATTCGACCTCACAAGAAGCCTATATATTGAGCAGTTCAACTTCATTTGGAGAGCATCATCAACAAGTTCGATCCCTAAGAAGCAGTAGTTGAAAAAGAGTGTGAAGTTGCAGGAGAAGGAGAGAAGCTAGAAAGGTGAAAATCAAGTTTTTGGGCTACCTTTCTCTCACACGTGCAAAGATATTGAACTGAAGCTGGAGTCAAAATTTTGTCTTTGATACAGGGTCGAAGTTCTGAAGTTGGGGGTCGAATATCTGCTACTAGGGCTGAAATTTTGATCTGATGATGCACCTTGAAGTGTTAACACTTGGAACGCTGAGAAAAGGACATCTACAAGGAGGAAGGAATGGCTTGGTGGTTAGAGGAGGTCTTTCTCTAGATCTAAGAAGTCTGGAAGTGTCTCATCTTGAATTTAATTACTGAAGCAAGAGTTCTTGACTAGGTTTTCCCCTTATAGGGGTTTTTCCTTCGATGTGCGCCTACATCTTGTCTCTTCTTCTTGTGATCTTCACATAGAATTCGGTAATTGCTTGATGAAAGATAATCTAATAAAGAAGTAAAAGAGACCAACATAATTCACAAGAAATTATCAAGAAAGAGGAATCAAACCCTAATATCTACTAGCATTGATTTCTAAACATGGTATCAGAGCTAAGGTCGAAGAAGGTTGGAGATCACTTTGTTGGCTTGAAAGGAAAGGTTACTCCCTCTATGACAAGTTACTTGAAGACGGGATTCAATATTATAAGAATTGCAGGAAGCTGGATTGGAAGGATCATCTACAACTTATCTAATAAAGTCAAAAGCGAAGGGTTCTTGGTTGCTCTCATAGGTACTAACGATGATGACAATTCGCGGATCATTGAGGGCCTGGGATCTACATCATTAAAGCTGGAAAATGGAACAAAACTACATCTCAACAATATACTCTATGTTCTAGGTTTGAAAAATAATTTACTTTCAATTTCTTGTTTAGAAGATAAAGGAGATAGGGTTGCCTTTGTAGATGGAAAAGTTCTGGTTTGGGGAAAGGATTCAAGCATTGATAAGGAAAAAGTTATTGGAGTACATGAAGGAAGGTTATATAGAGTCATAACTCCATCTCCTCAAGCCCTAGTTCACATGGAGATCAATCCTATTGAACTATGGCATAGAATATATGGGCATAAACATTACAAGATCATTCCCTCTCTTAATCAAATGGTAAATAACATCCCCAACATCAAGGAAGATTGTGAAGGAGTATGTAAGGGATGTGCTTTGGGAAAGAATACAAGGAAGCTTTTTACAAGCAATGATACAAGGTCTAAGGAAATATTAGACTTCATTCATTTTGATGTGTGTGGGGCTATGTCTAACAAATCTCTTGGAGGCCATCTTTATTATGTGACCTTCATTGATGATCACTCTAGAAATTCATGGCTCTACCTTCTCAAGACAAAGGACGAAGTATTTGAAAAGTTCAAGGAGTTTAGATCTGAACTGGAAACCTTAACCGAAAGAAAGATAAAAACTCTGAGATCCAACAATGGTGGGGAATAGAATTCAAAAGAAATAGTTGCATATTATAAAGGAGCAGGTATTAAGAGGGAGCTCATTGTTCCCTACAATCCCAAGCAAAATGGAGTTGCAAAAAGGAAAAATTGAACAATTGAAGAATGTATAAGAACTATGATATTTGATCAAGATCTGCCAAAGTTTCTATGGGGTGAAGCAGCAATGGCAAGAGTATATATACAAAATAGAAGTCCTCATAGAATCCTAGAGAATATGACAACTAAAGAAGCCTTTTGTTGAATAAATTGTAACTAGGTTCGGTCTTCATAAATGTACTTTTAATATTTGTATTTATTCAAGAAAAGAAATATTATTTTTGTTATATTTATCAATGAGTTTCTTGCTCATTGAAATAGGTCTAGCACATGTCAAAGTGCTATAGGTGAGTCAAAGAGTCAAAAGAAAATGTTGAATACCCTTAAGGGCATGTTACACCATGTATATATATTTGTATAAGAGTCAAAGAATATCCATCCAAGCAAAGACAAGTCCTCTCCATGCAACAACATCTTCGAAGGAGCAAAATCGAAGAAGAAAAATGAAGTCGGCCTAAAAGAGGGACAGCCCTCTATATATAGAGGTTGTCCACTCTTCCAACGACAAGCCAACACAACTCAGAAATCAGCGAAGAAAGATCCCCGAGAAAAGGTGAAGAAAAGTCGAGTTTCAGGAGCCTCTAGTGTAGCGAAGAAGGAGAAGTCAAAACCGAAGTTGAAGGGACCTTTTTTAGGGTGAAAAACAGTCACACGTGCGAGAAATAGAGGACAGTGTGCGGTTACATCAGTAGCAAGATCACAGTCATATATATCTTATCGTTTGGGCTAGAAAGTTAGGCCTATAAGGCCTCCTACTCAAGCGAAGGAGAGGCTCCCCCAAGCAAAGGTCAGAGGAGCCTAATATTCAAGGAAACCACCCACATGTGCAAGAAACTAGGGCTGTTGTGTTGTCACATCAAGCCTTCAACTACACATCAAGAAGAAACTCGGTTGGTCAAGAGAAGGAAGGTGTATCCATAGGTGAAGGATCTCACTAAGTATAAAACATAAGTATCTCTTCTAGAGCTCACATAAACAAGGTCTATCTCCAGTCGAAGAAGGAAAGAGGAAAAAGTGTCGGGGAACGAAGTGCCAGAAGAAGGAGGACGAAGTGTTGGGAAATAAAGTACAAAAAGAAGGAAGGACTTGACTTGTGCTTGGAGGATATTCTTGTCAAGGGTCTAGGGTTTGGCATTGATCAATAAGAAGCTTCAATAAGAGAAATTTACGAAAGGGTTTTCCTCTCTAAGAGAGAGAGGTTTTGCCCTAGCAGAGAGCCAACATCTTGTGTTCTTGTTCTTATGTTTTTGGTAGCAGTTTGATGAAGTAAACACATGCATTAATACAAAGTGAAGAAGATTAAGCTACCAAGATAAATTGTAAAAGAGCTTCACAAATTGTTATCAAGTCTAGAAGAATCCTACTATACCTCATTGCTCTAGATTCTTCAACACCTTCATAGGAAAGAAGCCTTGTGTGAACCATCTACGCATCTTTGGGTGTCCCGCATACATCCATGTTCCAAAAGACAAGCGAGAGAAATTAGATTCTACAAGCATTAAAGGAATCTTCGTTGGCTACAGTCCCTCTTGAAAAGCATATAGAATATATATCAAAGAAGGAAGACAAATTGAAGTAAGCAACGATGTAAAAACCAAGAAGAAGTAAAAGGACCAAGTGAGCCTATTCAACCCATGATCATACCCGAAACAAGGAAGAGGCCAAATTGGTTAAAAGCTACACTTGAAGATGTCGAAGGACATGGAGCTACTAAAGGAACTTTTAGAGAAAGCAAAAGACCAAAGAGATATTCAGGATATGCAGCATATATGACAAAATTAATAAAAGTTGAACCAACTACATTTGAAGAAGTTGCTCATCAAGAAGAATGGAAGAAAGCGATGCAAGAAGAATATTAATCCAACATGAAGAATGGGGTTTGGGAAATTGTTCCTAGACCTTGTTATAAATCGGTTGTCACTTCAAAATGGATTTACAAAATCAAACATGCTATTGATGGAAGTATTGACAAATACAAAGTTAGATTCGTTGCAAGACATTTTTCTCAAAAGGAAGGTATAGACTATGAAGAACCTTTGCACCTACTGCAAGATATACTACTATAAGATCTTTGGTTTTGTTGGTTGCTACAATGGGATGGAATATTCATCAAATGGACATAAAAACAGCATTTATGAATGGAACCATCGATGAAGAAGTATACATTGAACAACCGAAAGACTTTGAGATATGTAGTAAGGACACACATGTTTGCAGACTCAAGAAATCCCTATATGGCTTGAAGCAAGCTCCTAGGGCATGTTAATTTGGGGAAGCACTGGATGTGCTCTAGCCACGAAAATTAGTTGAGAGGCTAAAGCACATGAGATCTCCAATACCCAGAAATGGTTTGGGCAGATTCTAAATAGTTTGGGAGATATTAAAATAATTAATATTTTTAATGGAGTCCCTAAGTATAAACTTAGGGAAA
>APFE031672304.1:955-23615 GCA_000404065.3 Pinus taeda | reverse complement strand
TCGATTGGGTTACTATATCTTTTTCCATCCAATTCCTTCCAGATTATTGGCCTATGGGTTACACTTGCACTAGATTGATGAAGGATGCCTTAATGCCTTCCTTTTAGCATATGTTTCCCTATCGACTATGACTCATTGCTCTGGGGAAAAGGTCTAAAGTCCATTTGGTAGTACCTTGGGGTTTGCAGTCATTAGTGGCAAATCCTTCGCTATCGACAGTGGGAAACCATCATTGTCTCCTAATTAATAGATTCTTACAGGTGTTCGACTCTAGCTCATCTATTTGCACTTGTTAGATTGTACTAGGTACCTTGACTCTCATTATCATTATCGGTGAGTAGTCTCACGTTTGTTAATGGTATACATCAATGGCTGGTAATCAAATGATTTCTCACATGGTCGACTTCAAATCATTTATTCACATTGTCTAGAAATGTACCACGACGGTCGGTGAAGACCTTGGGTTGCATCAACATTCTTTGGTTCACTTGTCAGTTGCTCCTGACGCTGCTAGTTGAGACCATTCCACATTATATGTTGCAGTCCTTCACAACGACATCTTATATGATGGCATCTGAGTTGCGATGTAGTGCCATCTTATTCCATCATGTTAATTTGGTACTATTACGATCAGTTTTTGACATCAGTGATCAGCTCCATCTTTCAACTTCATTGATCATCTTCTTATATGTGATATTCAGACATGTACTTGTTCAATTGTGATCAGACGATCCATTATGTACTTTCAATTCCTTATACTTGTATACATAATGGATCTACTTATACTTGATATGCAAACATGCTTTGCTTTCTATGAGCATGGGTATGCCCACCTTAGATAGTTGTTTCTTTATGATCTTATTTTGCTGGCTTGGCAGGTTGAAATCTGGTGAAGTCCTTCCTAGTTTTTGACAGGTTTCTTTTCCATATACTTAATACATTTCAGCCATAATGTTCCCCTTCTAACCTCATATATTAAGGGGCATCTGCTATAGATCCAAATATCACCTTATGTATTTGTGATGCTTGGTTTATGGCCTAGGGCAACCCCTCCTTCCAGACTTGGTCCAAATATTCAAAAAACAGTGTTTTACTCCATGTACGCGACTTTTCCATGTATTAAACTCGTGTACATGCGGGTCAGTCTATACCCAACCCACGTATATGTCTTAAAACACTTAAAAAAAAAAATTCCCTTAATTAAGGGCGGAGATCACAGGTTTTACCTGTTGATTTCCTATTAGTGCCCGTGGCCCTACTGTTCCCAACTGTTTCCCAACTAAAAAACTACATTGGGAGAAGTATAAAAAGACTTCAATGGGAAGGCCTTAAGGAGGAGAGAAAATAGAGAATTACTCTGCTAAGATTATCCCCTGATCAAGTTTGAAGATCCCTGTGCTTCAAGCACTTCCCCAAGTTCAAGAAACCCTTGTTTCCTTGAGAGATGATATCCTTTTACTTGTGGGAGATATCCTTGTGTTGGTTATGGAATGAGCCTTTTGAAGACGAGGACTGGACAGACCTGGAGGACGGTTTTGCTTGGAGCCAAATGAGAAAGACTCAGGTGAACTCTTTCTATGTTTTGATTATAGTGATAATAAATAAAAGAAACACTGTCTTTTTCCTAATATCAACTTTGTTCATGCATCTGATGTTATTGTTATGGTTTATGTATGAATTACTATTTCAATGTATAACTAACCATCTATTTATATGCTATAAAATTAATTTCACTATAATGCCTCATCTATGCTGCTGTGTGTCTTTGAATTGGTGGTTTCATAGGTTCAAATATTATGAGGAGTTGCAGAGTGTTTGAACCCTGGATGGAACTACCCGAACGAAGGACCCCGGGTATGTACATCCTCGCATAGTTTGCTCATTTAAGCATTTTTCCTGAGTTATTTGCTTGTTTCTTGTTGTGGATTACTCCTACTCTGCTAGGGTTCTAACAAAAAGCCCTAGGGGACTTTATCCCTTAACACCTGGCATGGGAGTCCAACAAATCCAAGTGCAACTACAAATTTTTTGTTTGGAAATGCAGAGTTTAAAATAGGACAGGACAACTCGGCCAGAGGCACGTGAGGAGGTATGGTGCGTAAAGTGCGAAGGCCAAGGGCATGTCAAGGACTATTGTCCAACCTTCACGAATTACTTGGTGGGAGGAGGGTCGATGCCATTAGGACCAGAGGCACAAGCAGGACTGAGAGAGGTGCCTGGATTATGGTGCGCGATTTGTTAGATAGGAGGAAAACATGCTACAAATAATTGTCACATATTATAGAAGTATACACAGACGTCCCAGAAATTGTTCTATAATTTATGCAGGTCAGTAGGAAAGGATGAGTGCACCTACAGAAGTTATGAACTAATGATGGATCAAACTCTTGCCTATAGAGTGCAGGCTGAAACATGAGCCCTCAACCCAAATTCGGGAATGGTGCACATTGGATTTCACGGGCGCGGATGAGGTTGAGGTGGAATGGGACTAGGAGGGGATCGCAGACAACTAATTTGTTACAGTTACATAGGGCCAGGGCACTATGCCCACGATTGTACGAATCCAACGAGAGCATCATGTTTATAGTGTACTCAGTTTGATCATGAGATAGAGGACTACCCTGTTAGTGCCTAAATCTACCTCAGGCTGAGAAAGGTAGGTCTAGGGTAACATCAAACTACGCTTAACCTGGTAGCTAGCCCTACCAAGTCGGGAGAGGGCTCTCTCCTTGTCAATCTCAGGAAAATATAGCAAATGAGGCTTGAGATGATTGATATAAAGACTAATTTTAGGCTAGGTATATTCTCAGAGGATATTGAATGAATATTATGTTGGTTTGCTGGATTAAATGTGAAAGGCAGTTTTGGGTCTGGGGAATGAACTCAGTCTTGCAGAGGTTTCTGTGGGGCGAGGTAGGAGAGTGCTTTAGTACTTCAGATTATGTGTAATGGTGATTCTTGAGACTAGTGAGGAGTTGGAGAGGACATGAATGTGTCATGAGTCCTCTTCAAACATAGAAAACATGTAAAACTAATGAAACCCTAAGGTAGAGCACTGCAACATGAATGATTTCCACCTTTATACTTGATTCATTTAGTTAAGAAGAAAAGAGAGAGCTAATGGCACACATAAACATATGATAACTTGAATCACAGAAGGAAAAACAATACTAAGTCACCTTGCCACAAGAATCCCACAAAATTCTGCAATCCCTGGTCTATTTCCTTGCCAAACAGTAGAGATGATTTACAATAGTGCTCAATGCATCCTCAAAAGTCTAACCTTTACAAATGACTGAAAAAACACATGATATAGACCTCCAAACCACCAGTGCTATCCATTAGGGGTCGAATCCATGAGAAGATGGGTGGTGTTGGATTTCAAGCCTCTGTGGAAGTTTTTTGTAGCTTCATTTTCCGGATTATCCACAGTTTCCAGTTCAGTCTGTCGACGTTTCAAACCCCAAAGGGGGTCCATCATCAGGACAATTCTGAAAGATAGAACGAATGAGATGAACGAGAGATGATGAGAGAAGAAGCAAGGCACCTGGATATAAATACAAAAAATACAAAAAACCCTAAAAGAACTAATGAGAGCCGACACATGATTTTGCAATCTTTTTATTATTACCTTGTTATTAATTTATATTTTGTTATTATGTTATTTATTTATAATTTTTATATTTGTTTTTATTTGTTATAATATTAGATTCTATATCTTAAATATTTATTTATATATATTATTTTTAACATTAGATTATTAATTGATTAATCAATTTTAATATAAAAATAAAAAATAAATTTAATACATTAAATATATTAATTATAAAATATTAAAGAATATATTATTTAATTTCATTTAATAAATATTTTTAGAATAATAATCATTTTAATTATTATTATTTTATTATTTTTTTTAATTTACATTTTATTCTTCTTTACCATTAGATTAATAAAATTAATCCAGTTTATTTAACTTATTTTTACTTTCAATTTTAAAACCCAACCCTATTCCGCCATTTTACTCTTATAATCATGTTTATTTTTTATTCTTTATTTAAATTAATATTATATATTTAATTAGCCACTTTATATTATCATTTATATTAATTATATTCAATTTAATTTACTTTTATAAATCAAATTTTATTATTTTATTTTTTATTTATTTATTTTACTTTTTTATTTATTTATTTTTAAATTACATATTTATATAATTTAATTTAAGCCACTTTTTTATTATATTATTATTAATTTATTTTACATTCAATTTTATTTTATTTTTATTATTTTTAATTGTTAAAATTTTTAAATTAAATCCTGTTAATTTAATTTAATAATAGCCCCTTAATTTTAATTTAATTAATTTAATTATAATTATCAAATTAAATTAAATTAATATAATTAATTAAATTAAATTAAATTAAATGATTAGCGATGATTAATTAATTAATTAATTAACCTTATGACTGGAAGGTCTATTGATCTTGAGCTTCCAAGGGCTTCAAGGGGTTTATTTTTCTGGGTGGTTTCAATCATATCTAAACTAGGAACACAAAAATAAGCAGTGGAACAGCTTGCCTCTAAAACCTAGGAAACTGATTGATTCAACTATAAACCACCTACAACTGATGTATCTACCTTATCAAGTCAATTTTTATCATTTTTACATCATACTACATCAATTTACATCATGTCACATCATGAATTTTACCATAAGATAGAAAAAGTCAAACTAGAAGAAAACTAGGCGAAAAAAGAGTTCTTGAGCAAAATTGGCACTTTTTCATCTTGTGCGTGGCACCATTTTTTCTGTGCATAGCACGTTTTCCAAGATACTTTTGAAGGCCTTCCCATCCAAAAAATTTTCTCCCAAATGGCTTACTGGAAAGATCTATATTTTTACTTTCTAGAAAAAGTGGAATTTTTGAATTTGGTATCCATTTGCCCCTCCAAAATGGCAATCTCCCAAGACTGCTTCCTGTGTGGCCAAAAAGTGGCAGAGAGGGCATTTTTTTTGGGTGTTTCTAGCCCTTTTGGAGGTCCAAAACTTGTCAAAATTTCCTAGTAATTTTTGAGCATGCATAAATTTTCATAAGGAATCCAAAAATGCAAAGTTTTCCTCCAGAGGAGGTTCCTATCAAAAGTGAGCGCCAAGTGGCGCTACGCCCCTGCCAGAAAAACTTGTTTTTTCCTTGAAAAATTCAAAGTTGCCAAAACGTTTGCCAAATTTCTTGAAATTTGGCATGAGTGCTACATCAAGTACTATGCTGGGTCAATTAAGCTTCAACCAAGATCTTGAGCTTATATATCTCTTTCTTGCTCCTCAAAGTCTTCTTCAATTTGGATTTTAGGCACCTTATCCTAGTTTTGCAAATTTTGTTTCATGCCAAATAGTGATAAGCCATGTGCTTCAACATCTTTTTCTCCTTATTGGATTTCTCAAGTAGCTTTCCCAAGTGCATATTCACCCTCTCTAGCCAATATTCCTGGTCAGCATCAATCTCTTGCTCAAGGGGTGTCAATTTGACTTTCTTCCTTTTTGCTGCGTGCTTGTTTTCTCTTGTTCAAGGTCTCAGTCTCTTTGACCTCTTGTTGTCCTGAAGGTCCTCCTTCCTCCTGAGGCACTAATGAAAATATCTGAGGTCCCTCTCCATAGGTTTTAAATATGTATTAGCTTATGAGAAATGAAGGGATGAGGTGGGGACAAGAAGAGTATGAAGAGATTTTAAAAGATAAGATGAGTGAGGTGTATGGGGATGATGAGTGCTTGAGGGAGTGGAGGTTTTGAGGTTTTAGGGAATGAGGGGAATGAGGGGAGTGAATAGGGTTTTAAAATTTAGGATAAGGGTTTGATAGGGAAGTAGGAGTAGTGAAAGAGTAGGATGTGGGAGTTAGGGTTTGGGAGTAGGGTATAGGGCTAGGTTTTGATGTAGAAATTAGTGTTTAATGGAGTGAAGTTTGATGAGTGATGGATAGTGAGGAAGAGTTGATAAAAAAGTGTAAATGGAGGAGAGAGGTATCCAACGACCCTTAGTGGCTTATGAGAAGTAGGTTAGCTTATTTAGGGTTTATGAGAGAAATCTCAATGCCAATAGGGTTTGTTATGAAATGATGCCTAACACACTCAAGAAAACAAGCACACTTATTTCTTAGCAAGGAGGAATGGTAAAATTACTTGGCACCAGCATTAAATATCTTTGGAGTTGTTTTGATAACAATTTTTAGGTGTTTTCAACAGGTGTGTAGTGCCAATTCTGTGCGTAGTGCCAATGTAATTTTACACTGGAAACCTGTCATAGGTGCGTAGCGCTAATTCTATGCGTAGTGCCTTTTTGAAAACCAGCTTTGAGGGCCTTCGCAATGTCCCAATTGGGTACACAGTAGCTCATTGCAAAGCTTATTGAGTCTACTTTCCAACCTAACTTGAATTTTTCAATTTGGAGTTTATTTTCCCTGTCAAAAGTCAAATCTCTCAAGACCGGTCAAAATGTGCAAAATGAGGCTACCTAAAGACAAAGTATTGTTGCATTCAACTTTTGAAGGTCTTCCTCAACTCCAAATTAATATCATGATATCTCATTAGAAATCTCTCTCTGTCTATATATAATTTAAATCATCAAGAGAGTAATTTGGTCAAATAGGCTAGGAGAAATATTGATTTTCCCAAGGTCACTTTAGAGGTGCAGCAACCCTCCTGAGGCAAATTTATTTTTGACATTTCGCTAAAACCATGAAACCTATGTAAAAATTGAAGGAGATTTTTCTTCCTTGGCCTATTTTATACAAAAATTTCTCTCACTTTTGTCAATTTCATCTTCTATTTCTCATAAACATCATTCGAGTAAAACCTACCTTGATGTTTGGAATAGGGGATTTGTCGAAATGAAGGGAAATGAAGGGGATAAGGGGATTCTAAATTCTTGAGGAAATTTTGGGAAGTAGGGAGGGATGTTGGGAAATAAGGGAAAGTGTAATTTCAAAGATTGAGTGAGGGGAAGGGGTCTAAAAGGGCTAAACACATGCCTAGCCTAGAAAATTGTCAAATTGTAGCAAGAAACTAGGGTTTGTGGGAAAATGAGGAATTTGGGGGATCTTAGTGATGAGAAGTGTTTAATAAGCTACATTAAGGATAGGGGAGGGTGTATGAGCATCACGATGCAAGCTCTATTGATGATTTGACCATACAAGAGAAATTACCTTCAAAACCCTAGGAGAGGGAAATGAATCTTACCTAGGCACAACTGAAGCATGAACAAGGTGTAAAATGACCCATTGGAACCTGACATGTCGATGAAAACCCTATGAATGGTGGTACACTCATCTAAATTGTGACATGGACCAACATTTTTACAACTTTGAAAGGATTGAAAATAAACCCTAGACCTAATATGTAGTGACCAAATTTTACTTGAATATTCTCTAAAATGACAAAAGTTGACTGTAACATCCTAAAACCACTTTGTAAGAGCATATTTGATCACTGGTGGAAGGCTTCAAAGACTGACACTAACATTGGCTCCAATGGGGATGGTAGATCCTTGGAGGTGCCAAGAACCGCAGATCTTTGGGAGAGCAGACCAATGCCTTATCCATTGGGCATGGAGTCAAAAACTCAAACTGAAATGCATGACTGAAAACTAACAACTTGACGACACAAAATGACTTGAAATTGACTCAATACTAAATCACTACTGTCAAACTAGAAAATATTCTTCAAAATGGAGCTTATTCAATAAAACCTACGTTAGTTGTTCCATTCATCATCTGGTCAAGTGAAATGAAACAACAAATGCAACCAAGTAAGTATTTCGGCTACTTGTTTGAATTCTCGGCAATCAACAAGAGAGAACCACTGAAAGACAACTCCCATGAAAACTTATAAACAGATCCATTGAATGATATGGATTCTCTATCTGACTCCAAAAACACTACATAAGGATTTTGAAATTCATGCACACTAGGACTTATATCATCCAATGGACTACTTTTCTTCTCCTCGTAGCATGAATACAAACTTTCATTTGAGTTTTGTGATGAGACTCCTGCTAAAAATGACAAAGAAACCGGCTGCCAAATCAAGTTTGTATGAATACACGTTTCACGCTCATAGGTAGCTAATGTAGAAGGACTTTGACTACAGACATCATCCAACACATCAGCTATTGGATCGTGAAAAATATGAAAAGATTGTTGCAACCCATTTTCTATTGGTTCTAATGAGATTGCATGATTTTATATAAGTTGCTCATCCTTTACTGAAGATGTACTATGCAAATTTTCCTTCAAAAACTGAAATGATTAATAAAAATGGTAGGGAATCATCTTGCGTCATTTGATCATATGGTCCAGCTTCCAAGTTTTCATTTGCAACTTGAAAATCAATGGAATTCAGAGGCTGCAACTCTAGATATGAAAAGTCTTGAACAAGGTTTTCATTGCCCTCAAGATGGTCCAGATCAAGACTTGTCGACAATTGATTTCTGATTGCATGAAAGTTGTCTCTGATAAATTGAAACGAAGCAAAACAAAAAGGAAAACATCCTTTACTTACTTCAAAATTTTCTACACTTTCTTCCCCACTTCCATAGCTGATATGCAACGGCTGATCACTGTACTCGAATTGTTGAAAGTGAACTTCCTCGTCCCACAAACTATATGCTGATAATTTGTCTGCAAGATTAGCTTCTATTTGGAGAACATAATCATCATTATCATACTGATAAAACTGAGGCAAATCATTAGTATAAAGAAATCATCAAGCATGCATGTCATATCAACAACTCTCTCTTCTCCAAGATGATCTATAAAACAATCATTATTAGATCTTTGACAACTGGGATAAGAAACAAAATGTTCTGGATCAACAACTAGTTCTTCTTCAATCAGCGAGCCATGGGCTTGAAAATCATAATCATTCCTTGTAGTGATCTTCTGCATCATCTCTTCCACTGCACTTACCAAAATGTCGAGCTTTACCTCTAAATATGTCGATTCCTTTGGATCTATGTTTTTCATCTCTTCTTCCTTCAACTTTGCCCTTCTAATTAGCAAATGAGCCTCTACATCTACTGCATTGTTTTGCATCTCTTCAAGTGTTGCAAGGTTCCTTTCTCTCAGCTAAAACTCCATTTCCAGATCAAAGGCTTCTGGGTAGTGCAAGAGAGCGGATCCAAGAGGAGGTCTTATATTAACCGGCATCGAAAAATAGACTTGGTTAAATCTGGCAGAAAATTGTTGTACTGTCTCCCCTGGCAATCTTTTTAACTGGTTATACTCTTCTATAATCAAGAAAGGGTTCTGTCTAACCACCCACCTGTCAAGGAAAACTTTTTCGAACTGCTGGAAATCTGAGATGCTCGCATCAGGCAGGGTTTTGAACCAACTCTTGACTTTTCCTTGCAAAGAAAGAGAAAAAAGCCTAATATTGACATCCTCTTTATCAACTTCAAAAAGGTCAAGAAAGGACTCAAAATTCAATACATGTCTCTCTACAGTAATGTTGTCGTGTTCACCAAAACGTCTTGGTAGATATAGGTCATGATTTTTAGGGAAAGCATGGGATATAGGAGGTAAAATCAGAGGCTTGTATCGATCTGGAATTTTACAAGGTAGTGGAGTATGTACAGAAGGTGTAGAATCAATCTTGGTCTCTGGAGGCTCATCAGTTTGAAGATGGTCATCACAAGCTTCAGAAAAAGGGTCTTTATCAAGCTCAAAGGCATGAAAATATTTGGTATTCACAATCTTCAAAGGGAAGGAATCAAATGCAGGCCGAGGATCTTTTCTCAAATACAATATACTTTGCAAAGTATTCTTGACATTATCAGGAAAAGAGAAGAAATAATTTATAACAAAGAAGAAAATTTCTTGGATGAAATTCCAACTTGAATACCTGATCTTACCATATTGTCCTTTCATGTTTTTTCTAGTCAGGTTTCTCCTCTAGTGGAGTCCTTGGATCTGATCTCAAAACTGATTTGGAATTGCTAGGTGAATGATTTCAGCCTTTTCGACGTCTGATCATTATCGACCATCAAAAATAAGATCTGAACTTGATACATGTTACTGGGGCAATTTGCAAATCATATGTTCATTTCATAAACTAAACCGGAGATTGACTGAAGCAGCATTCATCTACTTATGCGCTCGCAGAGTAAGAGAAATTCGAAGGCTACCTGGTAACTTTAGTCTTTGTCTGTAGTTTATAAATCAAATAACATTAACGAACAAACAAACTTGTCTTCCCCAGTATGGTTGCCACTATGATAGGGCCTAAATCTACCTCAAGCTAAGAAAGGTAAGTCTAGGGTAACATCAAACCACACTTAACTTGGTAGCTAGCCCTACCAGGTCGGGAGAGGGCTCCCTCCTTGTCAATCTCAGGAAAATATAGAAAATGAGGCTTGAGATGACTAATATAAGGACTAATTTTAGGCTAGGTATATGCTCAGAGGAGTTTGATTGAATATTATGTTGGTTTGTTGGATTACATGTGAAAGGCAGTTTTGGGTCCAGGGAATGAACTCAGTCTTGCAGAGGTTTCTGTGGGGCGAGGTAGGCAAGTGATTTAGTACTTCAGATTAGGTGTAATGGTGAGTCTTGAGACTGTTGAGGAGTTGGAGAAGGCATGAATGTGTCATGAGTCCTCTTCAAACAATAGAAAACATGTAAAACTAATGAAACCCTAAGGTAGAACACTGCAACATGAATGATATCCATCTTTATACTTGATTCATTTAGTTAAGCAGAAAAGAGAGAGAAAATGGCACACATAAACATATGATAACTTGAATCACAGAAGGAAAAACAATACTAAGTCACCTTGCCACAAGAATCCCACAAAATGCTGCAAACCCTGGTCTATTTCCTTGCCAAACTGCAAAGATGATGTACAATAGTGCTCAATGCATCCACAAGAGTCCAACCTTTACAAATGACTGAAAAAACACATGATATAGACCTCCAAACCACCTGTGCTATCCATCAGGGGTCAAATCCATGAGAATAAGGGTGGTTTCAACCATATCTAAACTAGGAACACAAAAATAGGCAGTGGAATAGCTTGCCTCTAAAACCTAGGAAACTGATTGATTCAACTATAAACCACCTACAACTGATGTATCTACCTTATCAAGTCAATTTTTATCATTTTTACATCATACTACATCAATTTACATCATGTCACATCATGAATTTGACCATAAGAGAAAAAAAAGTCAAACTAGAAGAAAACTATGGGAAAAAAATAGTTTTTGAGCAAAATTGACACTTTTTCATCTTGTGCATAGCGCCATTTTTCTGTGCATAATGCTTTTCCCAAGCTGCTTTTGAAGGCTTTCCCCTTCACCACATTTACTCCAAGATGGCTTGTTGGAAATATCTGTATGTCTACCTTCTAGGACAAGTCGAATTTTTGAATTTGGTGTCCATTTTCCCCTCCAAAATTGCAATCGCCCAAGACTGCTTCCTATGTGGCCAAAAAGCGGTAGAGAGGGCATTTTATGGGTGTTTTTGGCCCTTTTGGAGGTCCAAAACTTGTCAAAATTTCCTAATAATTTCTAAGCGTGCATATATTTTCATAACGAATCCAAAAATGCAAATTTTTCCTCCAGAGGAGGTTCTTATCAAAAGCGAGCACCAAGTGGTGCTATGCACCTGCCGGAAAAACCTATTTTTTCCTTGAAAAATTCAAAATTGCCAAAAATTTTGCCAAATTTCTTGAAATTTGGCATGAGTGATTTGCATCAAGTACTATGCTGGGCCAGTGAAGCTTCAGCCAAGATCTTGATCTTATCTTGCTCTTTCTTGCTCGTCAAAGTCTTCTTCAATTTGGCTTTTAGGCAACTTATCCTAGTTTTGCAAATTTTGTTTCGTGCCAAATAGTGATAATCCATGTGCCGCAACATATTTTTCTCCTTATTGGCTTTATCAAGTAGCTTCTCCAAGTGCATATTCACCCTCTCTAGCCAATATTCCCAGTCATCATCAATCTCTTGCTCAAGGGGTGTCAATTTGACTTTCTTCCTTTTTGTTGCTTACCTGTTTTCTATTGTTCAAGGTCTCAGTCTCTTTGACCTCCTATTGTCCTGAACGTCCTCCTTCCTCCTGAGGCACTGATGAAAATATCTGTGGTCCCTCTCCATAGGTTTTAATGATGTAGTAGCTGATGAGGAATGAAGGGATGAGGTGGGGATAAGAAGAGTATGAAGAGATTTTAAAAGATAAGATGAGTGAGGTGTATGGGGATGATGAGTGCTTGAGGGAGTGGAGGTTTTGAGGTTTTAGGGAATGAGGGGAGTGAATAGGGTTTTAAAATTTAGGATAAGTGTTTGATAGGGAAGTAGGATTAGTGAAAGAGTAGGATGTGGGAGTTAGGGTTTGGGAGTAGGGTATAGGGCTAGGGTTTGATTTAGAAATTAGGGTTTAATGGAGTGAAGTTTGATGAGTGATGGATAGTGAGGAAGAGTTTATAAACAAGTTTAAATGGAGGAGAAAGGCAGCCAATGTCCCTTAGTGGCTTATGAGAGGTAGGTTAGCTTATTTAGGGTTTATGAGAGAAATCTCAATGCCAATAAGGTTTGTTATGAAATGACGCCAAACACACTCAAGAAAACAAGCACACTTCTTTCTTAGCAAGGAGGAATGGTAAACGTACTTGGCACTAGCATTAAATACCTTTGGAGGTGTTTTGATAACAATTCTGAGGTGTTTTCAATAGGTGCGTAGTGCCAATTCTATGCGTAGCGCTAGTGTGATTTTACATTGGAAACCTGTCATAGGTGTGTAGCACCTTTTTGCAGACCAGTTTTGAGGGCCTTCCTAGTGTCCCAATTAGGTGCACGATAGCGCATTTGAAATATTATTGAGTCTACTTTCCAACCTAGCTTGAATTTTTCAATTTGGAGTTCATTTGCCCTGTCAAAAGTCAAATCTCTCAAGATTGGTCAAAATGTGCAAAATGAGGCTGCCTAAAGGCAGAGTGCTATTGAAGTCAACTTTTGAAGGTCTTACGCAACTCCAAATTGAGCTCATGATAGCTCATTTGAAAGATCTCTCCGTCTATATATCATTTAAATCATCACGAAAGTCATTGGGTCAACCAGGCTAGGAGAAATATTGATTTTCCCAAGGTCACTTTAGAGGTGCAACAACCCTCTTGAGGCGACTTTATTTTTGACATTTCTCTAAAACCATTTGTTGTGGAGGTAAATTCCCTCTGCGGAAAGAGGCAATCCATACTAGCCCAAATGGGGTCTAGCAACAATCAAACAACGCTAACACGCAGGTTCCTAATTTCAAATTAAAGACCGATGATGAGGGCCTACCTGGATTCCAACTCTAGTACTTGTAGAAGAGTCGTCGCTCCCGTTCCTTCGCTCCAGCCGGTCACAATCCCCACGATCCTCGTGAACGGACACCTGCACATGTAAAGAATGACACAAATACAAGCATAAAATCCAATAGATGCAACTATATATCAGTCAAAAAGGATATAACTCAATCATCATTACAAAGACAACAAGAGTGGAACCATAACGATAGTCGTCTATTATTGATAAACAAAGAAGAATACAACCATAGTTCTGACGTCAAATCCTACTTTGGCTGGGTGATCAACAACACATGCCTTGAAAAGCTTGTTGGGAATGGGGAACAAGCCTCTCTCTCCTTGGTTACTTGGACAAGAATCTCCTCACTTTAGATTTAGCCTTATGGGAATGGAGAAGGCTTCTTGTAGCATGAGCTTAACAATTCTCAGACTTTGGGACTTAGAATTTGGAACTAGCTTGTCAAAGGAAAAAGGACAAGATTTTATAGATAGAGGAGAAGGAGTTAGGATTTCCACAATATTCATGGGGTTGGCTTTATCACTAAGAAGCTTCCATGAGAAGGTGGCAAACAACTTCCCTTCTATGGAGATTCGAAGCCAAACTGAACCAACTCAAGATGGAATCAGTTCATGAATGGGTTAGGAAGAACCTTTGTAAGTTAGTTTGTTAAAAACTTTACCCAACTGGGCTGGCATGAGTGTGACTCTGAGACAGAGCACCAGCTGGCGTGCCCTCTTTGGAGGATTTTCCCCATTGGCGCGAGTGCTACACAGTGGAACCGTGCCAATGGAAAAAGGGCTATTTTTATGGGTATTTTGCAGAAGGTGTCTTCAGGGCATATGAAGTACATGTCTAGGGGAATATAAGGCAAGTGTTTCCAGGCCATGTCACTTCTCACAAGTCCCAGAACAAGTCCTCCAAGATGCGGGAGAAGGGGTAACAGGGACGGTGACAAATTACTGTGTAACAGATGCCCCCTAAAGCATGAGGCCCGAGAGAGAGAGGGTTGAAAATCTTTACAAGAACATGGCCAACTGAAAAAACTGCCGCCAGAGAACCTGCATGAAGAAGTACAACTGATATCTCAAGTACATGATGTATGTGGTATGAGCACAACCATCCATAGCAGAGTACATAAAAATCTGGATCCAAGGTATGGGTGCAGCCATCCGGTAAGGATCGATAAATAGAATCAGGCATGGTCACATCCATCCAGTGAATGAGTCATGTAATGATCATAATAATCCACAAAATCGCAACCTGGATCTCAACAGACAAAATCCAGGGTCTTGCGCTCCATCTCGACTCGAACAAAGTACAAGTTCAAGCATGCGAATATGGGAGTCGAAGTCGAACATGCAAGAACATCGTCTGATTACCAGTCAATGATGAAAACTGTTAACAGATGCGAGAGGTACCACCAATAATGACAATGGCCCTCAAGGTACTATAGGTACAATCTACGGTGTGCGAATTAGTGAGTCGGTGTTGAACACCCATAGAATCATTCGATTGGAGGCCAATGATGAAAACCTCGCGTCGAACACGAAGAACTTTCCATTGAGGCATGCAGGCTCCTAGGTACCTGAAGGGAGTCTCTAAGTCAACTTCCTAGATAATGAGCTGAAGTCGACAGGAAGTGACCTTGATCGAAGGTGGGCCATAATGTTTCCCACATCATCGACATGAGATAGAGAAGGATAAAATGTTTTGTGTGAGGTATCAGAGGGAGGTTGAATATTCTGCAGAGGTCAACTTCTCTTGAACATATCGATGACACGATAGTGGACTTGGCAGTATTTGACATCAAATGATCAGGGGTCATGGTGACAAGGCGATGAGCAGCTGAATGGTCAAACAGGATAACCCAAACCCACGGAGGCAAGTGTAAAACAAGATGAGATGTCCCCACCCAGACACGAATGCAAACAAGTGCCATGTTCAAGAGCGACATACTGCCGACACGACGATGATTACGGTTCCTTTATTCCCCACCATTTCTGGTGAGTACCTCAGTTATTTTTGGATGACAAGCTTGACGGGGATAACATATGCTTGAGAGACGTCATTACGACGGAATCTGATGTCATTAAGTTTTAAGGAGTCTGACAAAGGAAGAACTCAATGTCTTTTCTTGTTTAGATATTTTGAAAAGACAGCGAAAAGGAAACTCCAGGGGTGTCCTTTTTCATAAAGTTGTGTCTCTCGAGCCCGAAAAATTATAAAACAATGCTCGAAAGAACCGCCCGATCATTATGACCGAGAATTACTTTTCATAAGTAGTGACTCTGATCTGAAAAAGTAAAAAATCGATCAAAACCACGTCGCTTCGTGATCATTAACGAACCAAAAATGACAAGGGTCCGACGATCTTTTCGTTTTTAAACAGTCGGAAAAGGGTTTAAAGACGACCGGCGCTCATTACCATTTAACGAGTTGAGAGGACGAACTCGGCATTCTTTTCACATTTAAAGAGTCAGAAAAGAGCAAAAGATGACTCCGTAGTGACTTTTTCATGTAGTTACCGAGTCCGAAAAAGTATAAAATACAACTCGTTTCGCTGCCAAAGCTGCATAAACACTTGTCGCTGCACAAGAAATCGGCGTAAAATCCATTTTCGACATAAATATTCATAAAATGTCTTTTTAAAACCTATTAAGGGTCAAAAATTTATAAAATAGTGAAAATGGTAAAATAAAAATTACTTTTCACCTTTTACCTTTGGAGAGCGACATTAGGGCTTTTTGGAGCGCGACCTTCAGTTGGCGATTGCGACAAATCCAGTGGACCATTTCGAGCGCCGTCAGTTTCAGGTAAGAGGTCTTGTCCTTAGCTCCATTTCCATCCATTTATAATTTGTTTTTAGTTGCATTTTCATCCCCTATGGGGAGGATTTTGAATTTAGGGGTTGCGCCCATTAGCACAGGTTTCAGGCACGGACCCGCGCCAATGGGGAAATTTTCCCATAGGGCACGCGTCTATGGGCGCGACTGTTTTAGAAACAGTCGCACCAATGGCGGCACGGATTTTAGGCAAGTTTTTGACAAATTTAAACCCTTTTTTCCTGCAATTTCAAGTTATGTAAGAGTCTAATTCACTATTTTGGCTTGTATTTGCAGGGCAATCCACAAAAATGGTGATTGTATGGAAGGAATGGGAACATGACCAAGCGGATATGTTGGCCTTAGTGGATGAGGATTGCATGGAAGCTCTTAGAGCGTGTGGGCTCAAAAAATATTTCATGCTGTCCTATTTACGAGCTCAACTAGAGCTCTTGCAGTATCTGATCAACTTGTGGGACGTAGAGGAACAGGTGTTCTGGTTACGGGACCAAGTGCTGGAGTTAGACATATATGATGTCTATTTCTTGACTAGATTGTCGCAACGAGGGCTGGTGCCTTCATTGACTGGCAGCAGGCCATCTGGAGAGAAGATGGAAGAGGTGAAGGATCAAGTTTGCCCGGAGGCAAAATATGGGCAGGGCAGCTCGAAGGTGGATATCCCCACAAGCGCCCCACGAAGCTACGAAGAACCACTTGATATTAGCGATAGAGTGCCTTAGCCCGACGATCTTCAATTGGGCATCAACTGTGACAACCAATATGAAGAGGCAGCTGACAAAGGCCAAGCGAGGCAAGCTGCAACAGTTCAGGTATGACTCCATCTTGGTGACGTTCTTCTTGGAACGTGTGCCAAGCTTCCAGGGCCAAGGGGCCTTTGTTCCAGACCCAGCACCTCGAGAGCCGAGGATGGCTCGATGGGCAGCATTGATGCCGAGGGGTGGTGGCGGTCAGAAGATGTCCTTTAGACCTGAGTTTTTCGGGTGGCGAAGCTGATAGTGGTGGAGGACTGGCCGTATGTAGGGATAGACTTCACCGGAGACCCAGACCTTCCCCTGCCAGAGGGAGAGGACTGGGATGAGGAGATTGGTACGTCCTCATTTTTTGATTTTGTATTTTTATGATTTTTTTTGTGTTAGTACATGCTTGTCTTAATAACCAATATATTCATATGCAGATGTCGGCCCAGAGCATCCAGCTGGCATGTCTCCCATTGCGAGGAGATACCCAGTAGCAGCAGCAACAGGAGCAGATCCTCAGGATGAGGGTGGTGATAGAGGGGAGCTCATCCAAAACCTTGAGGCTATCACTCGAGGGATTCCAGATTATGCTCGGCTAGTGGATGTCCCACTAGCGTACCAGAGGCACACATTGGGGGTTCCAAATCGCATCCACTGGCTGCTGAGGTGTCTAGTGTGAGTGGTGACGTGCTACCATGAGCACCACCGAGACTAGATATCTAGGCTTTTCCTTTCATGCATATTTTTTGAGAGACATGTTGTCTTTGGATGTATTCAGACAAACATGTATTATTTTTTGATGATGCACGGGGTGCGAACATTTTGGACACACACACACACATATATATATATACATATGTTTTATGTTTTATTGTACTTTATGCTTCTTGTATTATGTTGAATTACATGTTGTGCAAATGCCTGCCCAACACATAATTAGCTAATGCATCGATTAACGTATTAAGTCGTCTTGGAATATGTTGATAAGTAATGAAATCAAAATCCCGTTCTAATAACTTAACATGTAAATACAACCTTAAGATCCGATGATCTCTGACGGAATAACACCCGTTGAGTTGGTGGACAACCATCTGAGAGTCCAAGTTCACAACCAATGTTCGAATGCCAAGGTTAATCGCCTCAGCTAATAATTCAATCACAGCACTATATTCAACAATATTGTTTGTTGTACAACCTAGACCAACCCCTTAAATGTCTACTAACTCCCCATGAGGATCGTAGATCACCCATGCCGCAGATGACAAGTTGCGTGTGCTGCGGGAGGCACCATCAGCGAAACCAACGTAAGGCGATCCATACATCTGCCCAAGAAGCAAAAAGACACAATAAGCGGCAATCATGCCGACACACCAAAACAAAAATATAAAAAACATGCACACACAACACACTTGCTGAAAGCACATGTATATACAAAAAGAGAGTGCCTGGACTCATGCATAGTATTTTTTCAGATAAAGCCCATTTCGAGGCTTATCCAGGGGATTGCCTTCATAATCAATAAGCTCGTAGGCTTCTTTTTGCAAAACTCTTTTCACAATGTAGGGCCCATGCCACATAGGCTCGAATTTTCCTGCCCCCAGCTTATCATTAGCTTGATCATAGAGCAGTACTAAGTCTCCCTCAATGAAAGAGCGGGGGTTAACAGTATTATCGAAGTGAGTTTTCACTCACTTCTTCTGAGCTTCAATAGCTAAGGAGGCTAGATGATGAGTCTCGTCCAACCGCTCTAAGTAAAGAAGGCGCTCTTCTACTGGAGTAGTATCAAGGAGCAATTCGATGACTATCTTTAATGAAGGAATCTCACACTCAATAGGAAGGGTAGCCTCCAGTCCGTAAACTAACTGAAAGGGAGTGAAACCGGTGGCATCCTTCATGGAGGTACGGTAGGCCCACAAAGTAGAGAACAACATCAAATGCCAATTGGACTTATGCATGCTAACAGTTCGTTGAAGCATCGTGACCAAAACCTTGTTCACGGCTTCCACTTAACCGTTTTCTTGAGGATAGTACGGGGTCGAACTATCATGCCTGAGGCCCAATTGGGTTGTTAACTTGGTCATCATGTGATTACGAAAATTATTTCCGTGATCAGTGACGATGGATTGGGGTACTCCGAACCGCGAAATAACATGGTTGAACAAAAACTGCGCCGCGGTGTGACCGTCTTCAAACAATGTAGGCATCGCCTCAACCCATTTTGTGAAATAATCAACAACAACGATGATGTACCCATGCCCCCTGGTCGAGCGAGGGTTACAGGTCATATAATCGATGCCCCATTTGGAAAAAGGGCCGACGGTTACAACGGGGTATTGTGGAGCAGGGGGTGCACGCATCTTCCATTGGTAAATTTGGCACTTGTGACATGAACGGACGACAAGAATGCAATCCTTAAAAATGGAGGGCCAAAATTAGCCATCACGGAGGAGTTTTTGTGCAATGGCATATCTAGACATGTGACCACCACACGCACCAGAGTGGAAGTCATTCAAAACTCTCTTTGCTTCGTCGAGAGTCAAGCATCGGCGAAGAACAGAATCAACACCGAGATGGTACAGGGTGTCCCCAACGATGCGATATGGTTGGGCTTGATGTCGAATCCGTCGATGAGCATCTTTGGAGGTCTCGGGATGGAAGGAGGATGTCTGCAAGTAGACAATAATATCCCTGTACCAGGGATCGAGGGTGCTAATGAGGAAGAGAGTTTCATATGGAATGGAATCCTCTAACTAAGAGGAGGCATCATAGATGGAAAAGAACACAACAGCTCAGCGAAGACAAGTGATTTTGTTATGCTTCTTAACCTGCAAATGATACCCAAATACAGAATATGCGAAGAAAAGAGACCGATAACATAGAATATGCGAAGAAAATATATCCAGAACACAGAATAGCGAAGACTTTATTATTCAGAGAGTAATGTTCACTTGCGTCTTCGAGGGGGCAACCTCCAATAGAGCAGAGCTCGATTACAAAGACAAGACACGATGCTCCTCGCAGGGAGTTACTATCCTATATATATTACTCCTACAAGTAATACCACGGGCCAATACCACGTATTACTAATACCATCTATCTAATACTACGACCCATTTGCAACTAACTGTGGTTCCGTTATTTATTGCGGATTAACCACTTAGAATTATTAATATGGCTTTATTGACTCTTGACTATGACGTGGTCCCATTACATAGATAAGGGGGTTAGGGTGGGACCCTAACATGCCCACCCCCTTAAGACTAGCCTTGTCCTCAAGGCTGAAGCTGCGGAAACTGCTGCATAATAGTGGTTGGCTCCCAAGTTGCATCTTCTGGAAAGGTGTCTTTCCATTTGACTAGGACTTCCTTAATCATGCGGCCGCGCAGTTGCTTGACTCGTGTGTCGAGGACCTGTTCCGGTTGAAGCTAGATGGATCCTTCTTCGTCCAATTTCGGTAGACTAGTCTGAATTCTACAATTGTTCCCAATCACTTTCTTGAGGCATGAGACATGAAAAACTGGATGGGTTTTTGCAGTAGGTGGCAAAGCCAACTTGTAGGCAACTTCTCCAATGCGTTGAAGTACTTGATATGGTCCGTAGAATTTGGGAGAGAGTTTCTGACATCCCTTCTCTTTGAGTGATGTTTGCTTATATGGTTGGAGCCGTAAAAATACCTGATCCCCTTCTTGAAATTGGCGCTCTGAGCGATGCTGGTCTACCTGTTGCTTCATGCGGTTCTAAGCTTGATGAAGATTCTCTCGAATATGGGTGAGCATAGTTGCGCGGTGTTGTAGGAGTTGATCCATTGCATGGACTTTTGAGCAGCCCTTGAGATATGAAGTAGGTGAAGGCGGGAGTTGACCATATACTGCTTCATAGGGAGTCATTTTGGTGGTGTCATGATAGTTGGTGTTATACCACCATTTTGCCAAAGGTAGCCACTGTACCCAAAGGTGTTGTTTTTCTGAAGTAAAACACCTAAGGTAGGTTTCTAGACATTTGTTGACTACTTCAGTTTGACCATCTGTTTACGGATGGCAGGAAGTACTGAGTTTGAGTTGAGTGCCTTGTATTCTGAAGAGTTCCTGCCAAATATTGCTAGTGAAGATCGGGTCGCGATCAGACACAATAGAAATGGGCATGCCATGCAATTTGAAGATCTGATCCATGAAAGTTTGAGCAACCAAGGTGGGTGTAAATGGGTGGGGAAGAGCGCAGAAATGAGCATAATTCGACAATCGGTCCACAACCACCATGATGATTGACTTGTTCCCTAACTTTGGAAGACCTGTAATGAAATCCATAGAAAATTCCGTCCAAATTGATGCCGGAATAGGCAATGGTTGTAATGTGCCTGGTGTGTTGACTGTTTCCCCTTTGTGGCGTTGACAGATCTCTCATTCGGTTACGAAGGTAAGGATGTCCTTTTTCATGCCTGTCCAGAAAAATGATCTTCTGGTGTGAGCGTACGTCTTCTGAAAGCCCGAATGTCCTGCAATGGGAGATGAGTGCATTTCTGCCAAAATGCGACTTTTGAAGGTGGATGTTGGTGATATTACGACTCTGTCCTTGTAGCAAAGAATATCATCCTGCCACGAGTAGCCCTTGGTGGAATTTGGATCGACCTGTAATTGAGAAATGAGTTGGGAGAGCTCGGGGTGTGAAAACCATTCTTTGCTAGCTTCTTCAATCCATTCTGGAATAGGGAGGGAAATAGCTAGCAGGGTACTTTCCTCCTCAAATTGGCAAGATAATGCATCTGTTACACAATTGTCTTTCCCTTTCTTATATATGATCTCATAATCATATCCCAGCATTTTGGCTAGCCATTTATTTTGTTGTGGGGAGGAGAGGCGTTGCTCCAAAAATATTTAAGACTGTGATGATCTGTGCGGATTTGGAAATGTCGCCCCAATAAATAAGGTCACCAGGTGTCAACTGCATGTAAGATGGCCATCATTTCCTTCTCGTATGTAGATTGGCCCTGATTCTTCCCACTGAGTTGCTGGCTTGTGAAGGCCAACAGTCTCCCTTCCTGTATTAAAAATGCCCCAATACCTGTTCCTGAAGCATCAAATTCAATGACGAAAGATTTGGTGAAGTCAAGGAGTGCTAAAACTGGAGTGGAACACATGGCATTTTTTAGAGCTGTAAAGGCCTGTTGTGCTTCCTCATTCCAGAAGAAAGAATTTTTCTTTAGGAGTTGGGTGAGGGGCTTCGCTATGCGACCATAGTTGCGGACAATTTACGATAATAGCCTGTGAGACCCAAAAATCTGCGTAAGCTCTTCAAGGTCTTAGGTTGAGGCCATTCCTGCATTGCTTGGATCTTTTTGGGGTCCACCTTGACACCCTCACGCCCCACAATGTGGCCCAAATACTCTACCTCTTCCATGCCAAATGAACACTTGGACATCTTGACAAATAATTTATGCTTGCGGAGCAGTTGCAAGAGTAGATCTACATGCTGAAGAAGTGCGGCCCAAGTGCAACTATAGATGAGGATGTCATCGAAGAAGACAAGGACAAATTTCCTGAGATATGGTTTGAGAATGTGGTTCATAAGGCTCTGAAAAGTAGAGGTGGCATTACAAAGACCAAATGGCATGACCAGGAATTCATAGTGGCCTTCATGAGTTCTGAAAGCAGTCTTGGGTATGTCGACTTCCTTTATGCGGATCTGGTGGTAACCTGAGCGAAGATCCAACTTCGTGAAAAATTACGCCCCGTTGAGTTCATCCAGCAAA
>APFE031672280.1:72160-86904 GCA_000404065.3 Pinus taeda | reverse complement strand
AGGGATAACAAGAGCTGAAATAGGAAGCTTATTGGAAAACTTCAAAACAGACCTCTTAAGTACATTAGGAACACAAGCAGATGTTCTAAAGGCAAACAAGAAGAAAGAAGAACAAGAACAAGCTCTAGCAATCTTTTGTTCCAAATGTAGAAAGAAACATCCATTGAGAGAATGTCCTTTGGATAGTATTCAGGTATGTGGTCTTTGTACAGAAAATCATTCCACAGAAAATTGTCTAAGATTGAAAGAATTACAAATGAAATCAATGGAAGAAGTGCCAGGAATAGAAGGTTTTTATTATGTAGCACCACGAAGACCATGGCAACCTAGGATGCCTCAACAAAATCTGCAACAATTCCCTCAACAAAATTACCTCTAGCCACCTCAAACTATTTGGACCCCTCCAATGCCATGGCAAGCTTGGCCTCCACAAAAATATCCACAACAACCTGCACAAGGTTGGAGAGGATATGGTTATGGAAACCAACCACCTCAACAGTATCAACAACACTACCAGCAACAATACCAACAACCATTTCCATATCCGCAATATCCACAATCCATGCCATTTCTGCAACAAAATTCTACATATCCACCATCCATGCCATTTCAACAGCAGAATCCGCCACCATTGTTGACCCAACCACAACAGTTACAGCTACCCTCAAACCAACCCAGACCAACTCAATTACCAGCCCAACCAGTGGAAATCCGAATAATAAAGTGGACAAGTCTGCATACACTGTAGAGGAAGCAGCATATTTTCCGACATATTCTATTCTTCCTCTAAATGATGTCCATTTAAGGTCTGGAAAGGTGCTTAAAAAGGATTCTCCACCAATCATAGAAGAACCAACTGAACAATGAGAATCACCTGAAACATCACAAACGAAAATACAAATTCAGAAAGGAAAAACAATTACAACTCAAACACCACCTTATCCTGAGAGGTTAGTGGAACAACAAAAAGAAATAACCCTTCCTGAATTTGGTATTTTAGATGAGTTAAAAAATGCTTATGTAAAAATTCCTTTATTGAAGGAAATTAAAGAAATACCAATATATGCTAAAACAATAAAGGAATTATGCATTAAGAAATCAGGGAAAAGGAAGAAGGATCCTACTACAATCCAAGTCATTGGTAAAATAGCAAGCCTCATGTCTACACAAACTATTCTAGAGAAATATATTGATCCTGGTATCCCTATGGTTACAATACCAATAAATAATTTCTCAGTACCAAACACATTAATAGACTTGGGAGCAACTATAAATGTAATGACAATGGAGACAATGAAAACTTTGCATTTAAACAACATTAGATCAAATTCTACAATTTTAGAAGTAGCAGACAGATCTAAAGTTGTTCCGGAAGGAATATTAGAAGATATCATAGTCTCTTTGGATTCATGGGAGTATCCTGTTGACTTCCTTATCTTGCAACCAAAAAAAAATTTGGGAGGACATCCTCTAATCTTAGGCAGACCATGGTTAGCTACCGCTGATGCCTTCATAGGATGCAGATCAGGAAGCATGATTCTTTCACATGGAGATGAAAGAAAACACATTGCTCTTTATTCACTTGCACAATCAACTTCTTTAGAATCAATGCTTGAAACTCAAGAAAAACAACAAACTAAATCAGCTTTAAGTATAAATCACTTCTTTGACTTTAGAGAAGAGGAAGAGAATGAAGACTTAATGGATCTTTTCATTTCCGAACCAAGTATTTTAGAGCAGCTTAGAGAAGTCCAATATGAAGCTGTGAGTGACCTTCTGAATCAATGTTTTCAGGAAACTTGTACTGTTCAAACTTTGTGGAATTCTTTTATGGACATCTTTCCTGTAAATACAATCTCCAATCCAACAATAAAAACAGTTGAGGTATATCCTGGAAAACATTTAAACATTGGAAACCAGTTGCAATCAACACAAGAACAAGAGGTAATTGTATTATTACAAAAATACTCAAAAGCTTTTGCCTGGGATTATACTGATATGCAAGGAATCCATCCCAGCACATGTATCCACCACATCTATACAGACGATCAAATCAAACCTGTAAGGCAACCTCAAAGCCGAATGAATCCCATGATGAAAGAAATAGTGAAGGAGGAACTGCAAAAATTGTTAAATGTTGGATTCATCTATCCTATTTCAGATAGTCAATGGGTTTCAACATTGCTAATAGTACCAAAGAAAAATGGAAAATGGAGGGTATGTGTAGACTATTGGGAATTAAACAAAGCCACATTAAAAGATAATTTTCCTCTACCATTAATTGACCAGGTGTTAGACTCATTAGCTGGAAAGAAATTTTTCTCTTTCTTGGATGGGTTTAGCGGATACAACCAGATTAGAATAGAAACAGAAGACCAAGACAAGACAACATTTACTTGCCCATGGGGAACCTATGCATATAATGTTTTGCCATTTGGTTTATGCAATGCACCTGCAACTTTCCAAAGAGCAGTGCTTGCAATATTTGCAGATCTAGTCCATGAATGTGTAGAGGTTTATATGGATGACTTTACAGTTTATGGAAACACGTATAATGATTGCCTCAACAATCTTGAGAAATTCTTGAAAATATGTATAGAAACAAATTTGTCATTGAGCAACGAAAAACGCTATATGATGTTGACAGAAGGTATAGTTTTGGGACACCATATTTCCGCTTCAGGAATTAAGGTGGATCCAGCAAAAATCCAAGTCCTAGTTAACCTGATGCCACCTACGACACAAAAGGAGGTAAGAAGTTTTTTGGGCTATGTAGGGTACTATAGACGATTCATACTTTAGTAAAATAGCCCAACCTCTGTTCAAACTATTAGCAAGAGATGTTGAATTTCAATGGACAAATAGTTGTCAAAATGCATTTCAAATCTTAAAATAAAAATTGTCAATGGCACCCATTCTCCGTGGGCCAAACTGGTCTTTGCCATTTCATATTTCCACTGATGCATCAGATACTGCGATAGGTGCCTCTCTTGGGCAGAAAGAGAACTTGTTCAATTATGCAATATACTTTATAAGCAAGAATCTAACACCTGTAGAATTGAACTACACAGTCACCGAGAAAGAAATGTTAGCCTTTATACATGCAGTAAATAAATTCAGGCACTATATAACAGCATATCAAGTTTTCATTCATACAGATCAATCAGCAATCAAATACTTGATGAATAAACCCATCACCAATGGAAGAATAACAATATGGTTACTGTTATTGCAAGAATTTAATATCACAATACAAGACCAGCCAGGCAAAGAAAATCAAGTGGCTGACTTTCTGTCTCGCATACAATCATCCAACGACCCAAATCCGGTTGTAGACAACTTTCTAGACGAACATATGTTTGCCATAACAGTAAAAACACCATGGTTTGCAGACATTCCAAATTATTTATCTTCTGGAAAATTTCCAACTCAATTCACTAAAAAGCAAAGAAGAAAAATTGTTAGAGAAAGTTCTAGGTATAGTTGGGTAAATGGTGATTTATTTTATATTGGTCCAGATCTAATGATTAGAAAATGTATGCGAGAAGATGAAATATTAGACATTCTGAGAGCATGTCATGATGAACCATGTGGTGGTCATTTTGCAGACAAACGAGCAGCATATAAGGTGTTGCACTTGGGCTATTACTGGCCATCCATCTTCAGAGACTCTAAGGCATATGTCAAGCAATGTGACAGTTGCCAAAGAACAGGGAGACCAATCACATCAGATGAGATGTCGCTCAAGCCACAAGTCCTCATAGAACCATTTGAGCAATGGGCACTTGACTTTGTTGGACCTATTAATCCACCATCAAATGGAAAGAGGTACATCCTAGTATGCACAGACTATGTAACCAAATGGGCGGAGGCCAAAGCAGTGAGCAGAGCAACAGAAGATACAGTGGTCACCTTTCTCTTTGAAGAAATCTTTGTAAGATACGGAGTACCTAGGCAGATTGTAACAGATCAAGGGACACAATTTACATCAAAGCTGGTACGGGATCTAACAGAGAAATACAAGATCAAACACAGGAAGTCTACACCATATCACCCTCAGGCAAATGGTCAGGTTGAATCAACAAATAAAGTCCTAGAAAATATCATGACTAAAACAGTACAGCTGAACAGACGAGATTGGTCTGAGAAGTTAAAAGATGCACTATGGGCCTACAGAATCACATGGAAGAATACAACTGGTTTTAGTCCATACCAGTTGGTATATGGCAAAGAGGCCTTATTGCCTATAGAGTTTCAGATACAAACATACATACTAGCAATTGAACTAGGACTGGCCCTGACTGAAGCACAACAGCAGCGGATCATGGAATTGAATCAACTGGATGAGCATCGTCAACAAGCTATAGAGCATACCACATTGGTGCAACAACAAAGAATGAAGTGGCACGACAGATATATCAAAACAAACACATTTCACAAGGGAGACTGGGCCTTACTTTTTGACTCCAAATTCAAAGAATTCAAAGCAAAGTTTACGACACATTGGCTAGGCCCATATGAAATTGAAGAAATCTTTGATAATGGAGCAGTAAAGATCAAGACAATCGACTAGGACTCCACCTCATTTGTAGTGAATGGACATAGGCTCAAAGTTTATAATAGGCCTATCAGTAAGGAAGCATTTATGAAACAACTAGTAGAGGATACAGAACTGGAAATTATGGCACACCAGGATCAGCCATCTTCCAGTCTTGTAGATGAATAAAAAAATAAAAATAAAAAAAATTAATTAATTAATTAATTAAAAAACAAAAAAACAAAAAACAAAAAAAAAAACAAAAAAAAACAAAAAAACAAAACAAAACAAAACAAAACGAAAAACAAATCAAAAAAAAAAAATCAAAATATAAAAAAACATATACAAATAAATAACTTTTTGCTAGTGAAAACCAGGAAACTGGCACCAAGCAAACACGAATTCATAGGGGAAAACCAAGGCAACTTGGACTCTATCAATTCTACATTCTTGTTCTATTGTTCTCATATAATTTCAATGCAGGAAACTCTCCACACACAACTGACTTGAGGACAAGTCAAATCTTCAGCAAGGGGGAGCATTGCATTAGAACTTTAGCTGGAAAGCTGAAGTATTGATAGAACTTGTATTGTCAACATAGGGACCTGAAGCGAGAAATCATTACAGAGGGACCTGAAAAGACCTGTCAATGGCAAAACAACATGTACATATTCCATAAGCATTGCAGAGGGACCTGAGTCAGGAAATCATTACAGAGGGACCTGAACAACAATTCAAAAACCAGAGCATGAAGAACAAGGAGCAGCAATAAAGTTTACTTTTTAATCCATCTACAACATTTGATCAATTGATTTCATTCCACCTGTACAGACATCATCCAAGGGAGTATATGCATATTCATTTTGTGCTTGAAATTCAAATTTTTTTAGAAATTTTTAGTCTTTGATTAAGTTGAAGTTAGTACCTGAGGATATTCATTATCATTTCATATCCTATATTCCTTATAACCCTTATACATCATACTCCATTTCATTCATACACATCCATACATATTCCCTATAACCCTAAGTATTTTTCTTTAGAAGCATAAAAGACCAAGCTAGGACAACTTTTTCAACCTGCACATACAACTCAAGCATTAGTAATGGTGATGATTTTAAATATGACCTAAGATGGTCATTTTAAAATCATAAAGATGTGCATATAAGCCAAAACAAATCATGCGCTATATAAAATTCATATATATATGTTATGCGCTATAGTTAAAATGGTTATGTGCTATGAGCTATAAGGAATAAAAGTGCATATGATATAAGGAGGCGCGCATACAAATGATGTAAGGTAAACTTAAGCGCATATAGTGATATAAAGGTAAATCAAAGTGCATATATATTTGATACAAGGAGAAGCCGCGTGCACAAACTATAAGGTAAAGCGCATAAGGTAAGGTATAAGGAGAAGGCCGTGTGCAAAGGTTGGCAAGATCACACATAAGGGAATATAAGTGATTGCATAAATGGTAGTGGAATATGCATATGGATCAACGATTAATCAAATGATAATTGCATGTGGTTGTAACTCATTGCATGAGGAGCATAGTTATAACACACGACAGCAGCAATTATGTTATATGCAGCCATGGGTAAGAAATGAAAACACACGACATCCACAACACAACAAACCAGGCCAGCACATAGGTACGGGGTAGACACTATGGAGTGGTAACCATTTCTATTGGGTTGTGCACGGTGCAGGAGTTATGCGCATACAAACGATTTCAAACAATGATTCGTCCACGCTCATGACACAGTCGGGCGACTGGTCAACAGGACACCCATACCTCTCCAGCGCCAATGAACAACGTGCACAGTACACCATGAAACAGTCATAAACTGACCAGCGGTTCTTGCACTGTTCAACCTCATTCCTCATTGTCGAATAGCTCAGAGCGATGGTGTTTGGAGCTGCGAGATAGTAAAAGGAGATTGAAGCGGGCTTGGGACGATATAAGAAGGGAAATTGCCCGAATTAAACGTCGAATGATCACTGAGTTCTCAGGATCCATTCAGGTAACAGTGAGTTTGTTTACGCTCGGCAACTGTGGGATGTGTGTGTAAAACTGCCTGTAATTAATAGTTAATACTTTTTCCTTGCCACCAGTCCGATTGAACGAAGCAACAGGGATTTGGAGCGTCGTTTCACACTCCACAGTGCTCGTTGACAACCAGGTAACACTAAAAACCCGCATTAACTCCAACAAAAACTCAGTTGACAGAAGTTAATGGATATGGTGATAGGATTTGATGCGTGAATCATGGCATAGAACACTAGTTAACAGCGCAACATTTAAGTTTAAACACGTTGCATGAACAACACGTTAGGGGTATAGGATCGTATGTGGAGTGTTGTGCACCAAAACGGAGTGTTGTGAACAAATCATAATAAAATTCATAAAACAGGGGAGGCAGAGTCCATGTCATAGCGCCGAAGATTTGTTTAATTGCGCGTTGTTGGTCGATTAAACATTGTTTTGATTGCGCATCCTTTGTTTTGCTGCGCGCTGTCAGTCTCTATACCATTGATATATTATATGCTTGTGGAAACGACCCATATGGTCTCTATTATGAACATTTGTGTGCCACTGTGCGCCGTTGTTTTGACAAGAAGAGCTGAGTCATGTGTCAAGAAGCGTTGATTGCCAAAAAGGAGCAAAGGCCGAGCCATTTAAATTTATTTTAAATGTGCTATTTGCGTTATTCAATATGTTTTGAAGCAATGTTGTTTTCTAGTTTTTAGATACGCAGGCCGAGAGCATTTTGTTGAATTTCATATGTTTATGTTGAGGCCGAGAGCCATTAGAATGCGTAGCTTGTATAAACACAGTCGCAACACTGTATGCTTTAATAATTGTACATACACAGTGAAAATATGGCTTGATTTTGGTGACAGTATACACACTGTAGGGCGCAGAGCATACATGGAACAGTATGAAAATTGTTTTCATATGTATTTTGTTTACAAGAATAGAGATTAGCATACTGACAGAGAGATATAGAGGTTTGATTGCTTGAACAGGGATCTAAAAAACAGTGCTGCTGTAAAGAGAGGGTAAACAGAGGTTGAAGAGAATTAAAGTTAAATTGTTGAGAAGAAGCAGGTAAGCCTCTTTGCTTCCAGAATTTCATTTTGAAAAACAATAGTCATAAATTTTTATTGTTGAGATGAAATTAGTAACAGCAGAAGCATACATTCACTGGTTTTTAGAAACAATGACAGCCCGAGTAGAGCCAAAATTTCAGATAGAGAGCTGGGGGAAGGAAACTATAGAAAAAATTTACCAAGCAGGGATGATAGGCTTTTTACAAAAATTTGATGGCCATTCTGAAGAGATAACTAGGGACTTTATAAATAATTTCAGTCAGGACCAGACACGAGTAGGAGAAGTCATTATTCCTGTGACCCAGGAGTACCTTTCCAAAGCCTTAGATTTTCCAATGATAGGGGAGAAGTATTACAAAGGCCTACACTTCAAGGAGAAAGCATGGACTTTCTTTCTTGAGAAGAACTGGAAGGGGACTTTGGATAGAACAAAAGGGATACCAAGGGAATGGTTCAATGAACCATGGGGTGAGTTGGTTTTGGTCATCCATAAGTTTTTGACTTGTGATAGAGGATATAGCATTGCCCACTTGTATCATGTCAGGCTTCTACAGCATATTAAAGGGGAGGATAGGATTAATTTGCCATATTTTCTATATAGGAGCCTCTTGAGAATGATTGAAACAGTGAAGCAGGAACACAGGCCTAAAGCAAGACAGATTTACCACCAAGAATTGATCAAAATCCTAGTTGAGTATCAGGTGAGATCACAGGGCATAGTATGGAGAGAATTCATGTCCAAAAATCAGGTCATTGAACAGATTAATGAAGCCCGGGATAAAATAGAACAGGAAAACAGAAGCTTGATGAATTCACCCTTGTATCCCAGAACAAGAGCTAAAAACATGGCCATGCAGGAAACTGAAACATCTGTTATGTCTATTCCTAGAAGATTTAGGAATAAGAGTCCCATTGACTTAGACAAGGAAGTAGAAGCATATTCCCCAAGAAAACAAGAAGAAAATGACATTCCACAAGAAGTCCTTGAAAGTGATTCTTCATATGATGATGCAACAGCAGCATCATTAATGAAAACAACACAAGATTTTGAAAAAGAAATCAATTGGGAAGAATCCGGGACTTAACTGATCAATTGGAAATTAGCAAAATCTTGGAAAAACAATTAACAGAAGAGAACAAGGCACATAAGAAGGATAATGCTAAGTTGGTCAAAGCAAACGAAAGTTAAAAGAAGAATTAGGGAGACTGAAACGGAAAAATGATCTACTTTCTAAGCAAGCATTTAAATGGCTAAAGGAAAAGAACATGTGGCAGGCAAAATGCAGCAGCCTACACCATCTTGACAACGGGGCCCGGAGATGTAGTCCCTCATGGACGAACTTAATTATCAACGGCTATTGTTTTCATGTGTTGATGATTGTCATGTTCCTCTTCTTTACAACATGCAGATGTATTCATTTATGTTCTTTTAAAAATGAAAATTAACACATCATGAAAGTAAAAGGTCTTGGAAGGGTCCTTCGTGACACCCGGACCTGGATCAAGTGGTATCAGAGCGGTCTTTGCGTGGACGTGAATTGCAACGTGAACAATGGAACATGCAGCGACAGAGAATGAAAAAGCGATGTACGAGACCATGCTCAAAATTTCCAAAAGGGTGGAAATAATGTATGAAACTCTACAAAAAGAGACAGAGGAAAAGGAGCAATTGCAGCTTCAGTTGCGAGCCACGGGAGAGGCCTTGGAAGAACTGAAGCACAACAACCAGAATATTCAAAGAGATAACATTGAATTGAAGATGCGTTTACATGAAGAGAAAGAGGAAAAACATAGTTTTCTACGATAGCTGCGAGCTAAGGACGAGGCCTTGGAAAAGATGCAACTTGACCCATGTGAGGTAAAGTAGTTCTCTGAATTCATGTATGTTTCCTAATGATGATTTCGCTATTTTTGAAAATCATACCACAAGAATTGGCTCGAAATTGTTGAAGAAAATGGGGTATGAAGTAAAAGGCTTGGGCATTAATTGCCAAGGCATTGTCAACCCCATAAAAGTGGAGGAATTACCCCGTCAGACAGGGCTTGGGTATGTTAGAAAGGAAGTTGGGGAATGCACGGAGACAGCTAGTGAACCAACAACAACAGATGATGAGCAGCCCTCATCAGTTCTTTCCAAATCGATAGAGCAGGTAAAAGATGTTGATTTCCTTTTGGTTTCATCTTCACATAGTATGATTTATGTTGGAGATGTGGAGATCCCAATTACAGGGACAAACATGAGGCTTCTTACCATGATGAGGTACAAGGAGGAAAAAGAACTTGGTGTTAATAACCAAGGCATAACTCAGCCATTGGAGGATGTGCCGAGATCTCGATTTGCAGGCTTGAGATAGACTAAGGGAGAATACTCGAAGGTGTCAGATTCTTCTGAGACATCGTCAAAATCATCAAGGAAAGAGAATGATGGGAACACATCCCCATCATCCCATGGCAATTTCCATTGCAGGGAAAGAGCTGAGGCAAGTTCTCATCGCCATACATACACCAGAGACGACAAGGAAAGGTATAACCACTCTCGAAATTCAAATGTTCATTTCGATTATAATCATGTTTTTAATGATGAGCGTAAAACATGGCATCAAAACACATGTATCTTTTGTGGATTGCATAACCATACATTTTCTAAGTGTTGGAAAAGAATGGCATCACACAAAAGGATGAGGCATGAAAGACCCTCTCGACAGCAAGAAAAGAAACATGTTCAGCAAATCTAGAGGAAGAAAACCTATTGTAGTCATTGCGACAGAAGTGGCCATCAAAGAGCCACTTGCTCGAGAGGCTCCATCCAGAGCAACGCCTTAAAGACAAAGCATCGGTGCATGAACCAGGTGAAACAATTGTTCGACAAGCAAAATCACCACAGGGCGGTGACCCATTCACATTGATGAGTGAGAAATGGTTTCTCAATATGTTAGCTTTTCATGGTCGTGCTTTTGTAAATCATTTGTTGCATTTTAAAATGTAAAAGTGATGGCATGTTTTCCATCACTTATTCAACAACAATGATGTCTGGCCTTATTTTGTGTTGCATGATAAATTGTGAAAGTGATGTCGTGTTTGAGCAAAACCCTGAACAAAAAAAAATAAAAATAAAAATAAAAATAAAAATAAAAAATAAATTAAAATTAAAATAAATTAATTAAATAAAAATTAAATAAATTAAAATAATAGATAAATAAAAATAAATAAATAAATATAAAATGTAGGCTGGAAAAACATTTGGCAAGCTATTCCAAAATGTCTTTGGTGGAAAGTGTGGTTGGCTCGAAATGAGTGCGTCTTCAACAACAGGCTCCTGAATTCAATGGAAGTGGCGGTTAAAGTAAAAGCTCTCTTGCTGGAAATAGTAAATAATTCAAATTATACCTTTACTCTTACAGCAAAATTCTCTGCGTGGCTAGGACCCTGCATGTCAGGAGAAAGGAAAGAATCAATCGGCAAACCGATGAAAGCTCCTACTTGGCGCTTGCGTCTCACTGAAGGTGACTTTCTTACGTGGTGGCAGGGGACCTCAAAAACCACTATTTTCTTTGATGGAGCGTCCAAGGGGAATCCAGGCACTGCAGGAGCAAGAGGATTGATTCTTTCCCCAGATAGATCGATTAAAACCAGCTACAGTTGGGGCCTAGGCATAAGCTCGAACAACCAAGCAGAGAGTTATAGCCTCTTAAAAGCTTGCCAGGTTGCGAAGGAGTTAGGTTATAAAATAATCCAAATATTCGGATATTCGAAGATACTAATTAATCTCTTAAACTCCAAATTTTATTTTTGTAACCTAGCTTTAAACAAAACCTTGCAGAGAATTCGAAATACATTGAAAGACTTTGACACAGTAGAATCATACCATATTCTGTGGGATTTAAACAAGCAAGCAAATTTGCTGGCAAATAAAGGTTGTTCGTTGTCTCAAGGAAAACTTAGTATTAATGGAGGAACCTACGCGATGCATCCTTTGCCTTAGACAATCTACGGAAGGAGATCGGCACTCACTAGCCCCACTATGGCAAAAGGAACAACAAACAGAAAGAATGGCAACAGAAGGAACAGCACTAGAAGGAACAACAAGCAGAAGGAACAACAATAGAAGGAATAAAACCCGAAGGAACATCAGGTTGAAGGAAAAGTAGCATAAGGAACAGCGAGCAGATGAAGGAATAGCAATAGAGGGAACAACAACTAGAAGGAACTGCACCAAAAGGAATAGCACAAGAACGAACAACAAGCAAAAGGAATAACATCCGAAGGAACAGCAGGCCGAAGGAACAACAACATAAGGAACAACAAACAGATGAAGGAACAACAGTTGAGGAACAACAAATAGAAGGAACAACAAGCAGAAGGAACATCTTCCGAAGGAACAGCAGGCCGAAGGAACAACAACGGAAGGAACAGCAAGCAGGATGAACATCAGTAGAAGGAACAACAAACTTAAGGAACAACCTAATGAAAAACACGAGGAAAAGGCCACAGAATATGCTCTGCCAAAGACAATACGCAAGACAGAAAACATGAAAATCCAAAGAATCCAATGAATATTAGAAGATAAGCATAGGAAAAGGGACTACGTCCTCAGCTCATTCACATTGCTCAATTTGTAAAATCTATTGTCGCTTGTAATAGGAGCATGCTCCACTTTTGGCAATAAATATACTGACCGTTCTTATTAAAATAAATAAAAAAGTGATGTCGTGTTTCCATCAATTGTCAAAGAAACAATAGTGTTTGGCCTTACCTTTGTAAATCATGTGTTGCAGTGATGAAGTGTTTTCCATCACTTGTTGAAACAACAATGATATGTTGGCCTTGTTTTCATAGTTGTGGTATAGTGTCCATCTTGATGTAAAATTGACCACTGAGTATGTCTTATAAACTCGTGGCAAGTATGGGATGATTGGGTCATTAGTTGATCTGATAATCACCCTATGAGTGACATCAGTTAAAGAATTATTTAACAAAAGGTATTACAGACTCATGTGCCGGTGTGTGTTCTGTGTTATTTAAGCAACAAATCGATCAGATTGCCAATACACAGACATTTTACAAATGGAAAGACAACAGAGAAATACAGTAAGCAACCACAAAGACATAAGCAATTTTAATAAGGAGTTCACCCTATTCTCTAAGGCTATGTCTCTGGTCCAGCTTTCAGTGGTGGCCTTGTTTTATTGTGTCTTTAAACAGAGAATTACAATACAGGGACTCAATGTGAGTTCTCCTGAAGTAGGTTTTGCTTGGCAGGGTGGTTCTTGGATCCCCCAAGCCACTAGAGTACACAGTCTCTTCTTCCCACCAACTTTGTGACCTTCTGGTCTACAGTGGTAAGAGCCCAACATGGTGCTCAGCCCAGACAGATCCCTCTATGGGGTGGCTTGAATCTCTCAAGCTTGGTGGTGCTCAATGTTGCCGTTGCGTCAGCTCGGCCCTCTGTCTTGTCCTGCTTTTCTCTTGCTTTACTGCCCTCTTCTCTGTGTATTCTGTCCTCCTCTCGAGATTCTGGTCTTCTCTCCTTCGTCTCTCGGACTTCACTCTGACTTGACTGTGTATTCTATCTCTATTCATGGCTTTTAGCCATTCGTTTCCATGCTTGTTCGATTCCTCTTCCACCTCTGTTGATTCGCCTTCTATAGTTGCGCTTGGAGTTCCCTCTTCGGCATCAGCATGAACGCTCAGGGAGTGACCACATGTCCTCATCTAAACAGCGCTAGCCTACTCATCGATTCATTTCTTCAGTTACGTCGTGGATGTGTTCTTCCTCCACCGTGGCGGTCAAACGTATTCCAAATCCCTTTAGAACATGACTTAATTCCCTATTGATTCTGCTTCCTCCATTGGGCACAATCTCAGCCGTCCGATCTGGGCTCCCCCAGATCCAACGTCATACGCACGTCCCGCGTGGTTGACTTGCTCAACCGATAACGCGCGATCAACGGCGGTTTTCTCTGTCCTCTGCTGCCATGTGTCGATCGTTGAGTGGGATCGCTCTGCTTTCTCCAAAATTGTTTACCATTTGAGGGCGCCCCAATCAATACCACCGGTTTCTAGAGCGCGGGTCCCGCCTTGTATGATTAGCGCATTTTGCCTTTCCCGCCCGCGGTTCTCCGGTTCGCCATGCGTCCAAGTGCTCAGGCTTCCCCCATTTTGGCCCTGTTTTCCTAGCGATCGCGCATCAAAAATCACCTCCTTTTCCCAATCAGGGGCTACTTTCACCTCCTACGCAGTCTCCATGGGCCTCGGTCAGCGCGCCTTGACCGAGGTCCTTGTCGTTCCACGCTGGCTGCCATTGTCATTGGTTCAGGGTGTTTTTGATCGTTGTTTTTGGAATTTTTAGAGATTCGTCTCGACCTGATACAGTCATGGTTCTTTGCCAGTCTTTGATGGATCCAATTCAGATCACGACCTTCCCACTGAAAGAACTTTTGGACCACCAAAATTTGGTTTTCAAGCATTGACTAAATGAGGGTATTTCTTTCTCACTTGTCCAATCTCAATCCACTTTGCACTGCTTGGCTTTGAACCTTTGAGCCCAATCTTGAGGTATTCCACTTGTCCACTGCGCGTCATCCTTACCCTCCTGTCCAACATTGTGTCTTCCTGTAATTCATTAAGATATTCAGATAGCAGGTCATCAACAGAAGGTAATTGACTCTGCTCTTCAGGGTCCTCAATCATTGAAGGTTCAAACAACCTCAAGCAATCTACATTTACGACTGAGTAGATGTGCATGTAAGCTGGTAGATGAAGGCAAAATGCATTTTCACTAATCTTCTCAAGTATCCTGAAGGGTCCATACCTGATAGGTTTTAGCTTTTTACCTTCACCTTGCATCCTGTCCTTGCTGATATACAGCCAGACTTGGTCTCCAACTTGAAAACTATGCTCCATCTGATGCTTATCGTGCCTAGCCTTGTACTTGGCCTGGCTCTTTTCCAGCTGTTCCTGTACTGCCTGGTGGATCTCCTGGATCTATTCAATGAACCTAGTTGCCTTATCCACATCATTGTGTCTATCAACCATGGTATCCTTACCAAAGACAAAATCCAAAGGAGACCTTGGTATGAAACCAAAA
>APFE031672280.1:40512-58912 GCA_000404065.3 Pinus taeda | reverse complement strand
TTTTCACGAATTGTTTCTCCTTTGCAAACCATGATAAAAAAAAATTCAAATTTCAAATGGGGTCAAGATGAGCATGAAGCATTCAACCTGATCAAACAAGCTATCATTAATGCTCCATCTTTAGCAACCCCGGATTTTTCAGAATCTTTTATCTTATACACATTCGCCTCAGAGAAATCATATGCCGCGATTCTAACTCAAGCAAATCAAGAGAAAGCGAAAGCTCCAATTGCATTTTTTAGCTCGAATCTACAAGGTGCTGAACTTAACTATTCAGACGTGGAGAATCGATTTTTCTCTGAAAATGGGTTTTTCTCTGAAAGGTTGTAAATAGCCTTAAGTAGGATAAAGGATCATTGCTGGGTAACAAGTAACCCTGTCGAGGCTATGGACGCCTGCTAGCAGTAGAGGCTCTACCTACGACAAATGAGCATATTTTAAAAAGCCAACACACAGAGAAGACCTTATTTTATCTTTAAAAGACCAAGTAATGGCTGATGTAAATACAAGGACTAAGCCTGAGGAAGCAAACGATTAGAATAGAAAAAAGGTTGAAACAAAATATCATTGATAGGATAAGGCATAATGTACTCTATCTATCCATAACAAAATTTAGACTTATGAAAATTTTTCTGCTTCGGAAGTTAAAATTCAATAGAAAAACAGAGATCACTGGTTTTTCCCAGTGAATTGCCATTGTTGTGGCCACCAACAACCCCCCTCTTTGTTTGATATTAGCAATAACACCAAGCAAATGGGGACCCTTAATAAAAAAATCCAAACAAACATTTTATGAAAATTTTTGTATTTGACTCCTTAAAACTTTATCGCATTGTGAAAAAAGAATGAAATGTTTTCTTATGAGCATAATAAACTGTGAAGAAACGACGCGAAATTCATCGCATCGCATTCATTATGAAGCGCTCTTAAATGAAAAAACTTAAGAAATCTCCGACGGCCGATATGCGACGTCGCATATCGCAACATCGCGTAAGTAGCACACAATGACTGAATGACTAAATGCTGCGATGCTGCGATCTGAATGCTGTGATTTGCGATACTGCGATCTGCGATGCTGCGATCTGTGATGCTGCGATGCGAGTCACAGAAATCACCCATCACGAATTTTCCTCAGCGCAGTATTCAAGGAGAGCTGTCCGTTAACCAAAATTGAGTGCGCGCCTTAAAAGAAATTAATGATTGTACGCCAAAATATTCAGGAAGGACAGTTTTGTGTTTTTCGAAGAGTTAGTTCGCTATGAGTGTCATAATTATGCATTCATAAGAGCTTAAAGCTTTCATGTCAATCTTTATTATCATTACCCTTTTCCTTTGTAAACTGTAAGACAGGAAATAACATGAAGCAATGTGGAGGAAACATCAAAGGAAAAGGGGAAAGCGTCAATGTTCGGAGAACAGAGAGGAGATCCCTTCAGAAACGGATGCCGCATGTGACAGGACCACAGATTCCGGAGTATCACTCAATAGATGCTGATGTCAATAGGCCACCTAAAGCTCAGAGTCAAAGGCGCACAAAAGCAGCATGTTTACAAAAAACCCTGAAGCTTACGCACCAGAAAAGCCCGGAATAAAGAACGGAGGCAGTTTTCGATGCAGAAAATTATTCAGAGAGTAAAGTCCCTAACTTTTTCAGTCATTTGCAAGGCCGGAAACTGAAATAGCAAAAGCAGAATCAGTTTGAGAGAGATTTGAAGTTATTGCCAAGTATACACGTAGTGAATACACCCGACCAGAGGAAGATTCTCGAAAATATCTTCTAGTTTGCCAGAAAGTGGTGCCAGCGCTTGTTATTTCTATTTTTATAGCTCAAACGAAAGTGAAAGGCGACCAGCCGACTCTTCCCAGTCGAATGTTGCACGCTTGCAGCACTAAGGAGCAAATACAGAAATAGTTTAGAATTAGATTCAATTTTTAGAAATAGTTTTGCTTTATCAGAAGGGTGGTCATTTAAAACCGTATTCTAAATTTATGTAATTAAGTTAATTAGTTAGCAGTATTTAAACCCTTCTCAGGCATTTAGAGAAGGGTCCAGAAATTTGTCAAAAACTTGTCCTCGGAACATGCACTTCTTGCACCCTCAGAGGAGGTTTGTTGAATGGATGGATCCGAGATTTATTAATGTTTGCATTTGATGTCTGCTATTGATGTTGCAGTTTTGTACTCTTAGTAGATGTTAGAACAAGTAAGAGATAAATCATTTTTTGCTTGAAGTTTATGAGTAGGATTAAGTCATAAATGGTATTTTATCTCTTGCCATTTCTGCTTATATTCTTAAAGTGATATACAATTTTCAGTTGTTTATATGTTATTGCATGAATGTATGAGTTTTACCATTTGCACTTTTGTACGTGGAGTCATTTATTTATGTCTGATATATGGATAACTTATTATGCGATATACTGTTCAAACTGTTTTGCCTAACTTTCTATGCAAAGTGGTTTTTATCTAATTGATTTCTATTCTTATGATAGCTGAATGATCTTTTATTACCAGTTATTGTTTGAAATCTCTTTAGATCGCATAATAGAAGATATACACCCAGGTTAGCGTAGATTAGATGTGTTGTTTCTCATTAGATTACAATAGCATAGAGTTAGTTTAAGAATCTGAATTAAATTAGCTTTAAGTACTCTTAGATCAGCATCATTCAACTCTACACACACACACACACACCCTTAGATTGGAAACTGGTCCCATTATCCCCAGTCAGACCCGCTATACCAAACGGATAAGGAGTTGCCAACCAAGGTCCAGACCGGGTGGGTATCCCCCTTGTTGTCGACCCGATTTTCGGGGCTTCAACACCTTCATCATGACAAGTCAAAAGAGGCATGGTGTTTATTGATTTTTTCACAAGGTTATGATTTCCTAATGAAGCTATGGATAACATGATTTGATATTTCTTGTCAAAACCTTTCCAATGATACATCCTGATGAGGCTCATCAATAGGTAAACTATAAGGGTCACAATGCCATTCTCCAACTTATTAAATTGTCTTTTCTCACATTTATCCACATATTTTGTTATATTATGCTTAGTATGAAGAGTAAAGATGTGTTACTATGCCATGTGTCCTAGTGTGTGTTAAATGTAAGAATTAGAGCATGTTTGAGTTGATATGGGTGCAAGAACTTGGAGTAGACAAGAAAGTGAGATTCTAGGAGGTGGTCTCCCTCCTTAACTCTTCAAATCAGTCGAACATCTCCTACTCTATCTCATCAACTTGAGTTCACTAGCAGCCAAGTAGGTTGAGTTCACTGGAGCAGGTTGAGTTCACTGACAGCCAAGCTAGTTAGAGTGAAGGAAGAATTAGACGCACCTATACTCGAGTTAGGGATCGATGTATCCCTATTTTCTAGGGAGATCCATTTTTGTATCAATAAGCAAGCTAGGGGACTTATTAGGATTCAAAGTTTTATTGTAGCCAACAAGCCATTAAGTTGAAGCACATTTGACTGTTATTGTTATGATGTATTTGACTCTTTTTTATTGATAATGAGAAATTTTGTTTTGATCTAGCACTGAGGTTACTCATAGGGTTGAAGCTCTTGGGTTAGGGCCTAACCCTAGCAGTAGAAGTTCCTCTTTTGTATCTATATTCTTAGCTTAGAATGTTGATTAAATGTTGAAGTCTATTTATGTTTCTTTTTAGCTTAGAAAGTTGATTAAGTTGTTGCTTATCCGTGCTTCCATTAGCTTAAAGAGTAGATTAGTGTTGAAGTATAGTGAAGGAAAATACATCAAAAATCTTGTGGCAGTGACCCCTATCTCATCTCCATCATGGGATCATGATTCGAGGACCCCACTCTCACAGCCCAAAAACAAAGTTTGTATTTTGTTCATGACATAGATTAAATTTCACTATTAGTTAGATAGTTTTTTATGATTTCTTGGAAATATCTACAGTTGCTATGTTGCTTCTTAATATTACTTTAGCTTAGGAGGTAGTCCATTTCATAGATATAGTTCTTAGCAATAGTTATATCAGATTTTCTAAATTCAACTCATCTTTTCCACATTGACATGTAATAATTTGTAAATGAAAAGAGAATCAAGTTTGATTGCAGGGTTTTTGATCTGCAAGCAAGGATTCCTCCTACCAACTCCATATAGGCCTTCTCTACCTTCTGCTGATGCATGCCAACCCATATTCTAAACCTCTGTTTTCCAGCCACCATGAGCAAGATGTCTTAAACTAAGCTGACCTTCTTAGAGTGTTGGGCTTGGCCTTGGGTGATGTTCACCTTCCCTATATATTTCAAAACGGTCATACACCATTCCAACACTTCATCTCCCCATTCTTACCCTACAAAAACTCTCAAGCAACTTCCTGTAGCAGTTTAGAGCATCCTATAGCAATTTAGGACATCATGTAGCAGTTTCCTGTAGGAGCTTGTTTTGACCCTATTTTGACCTTAAATGATAGCATAACCTAGTGTAGGAGTATGTTAACCCCTCAGCTTGGACTCCATGACAAGAAGTGCTACCTAGATCAGTCTGTTCACTCCTTTCCCTCCTTCAAGATCAGATAGCATTAGCTTTTATATTTTTTATGTTATAAATTAGAACTTTTATCTATTCTGCAAGTGTGAATGAGATAGTTAATGCATGCATGTTTGAATTCTAAAATGATATAATAACCTTCTAATATTGAGAAACCCTTGTCGCTAGATGATAAAGTGAAAGGTTGGCATAGTTTACTTTCTGCAAGTGATTTGTGTCATTTCATAGATATATGATTTATGTCATGTCATAGCATTTACAAGTTGGCAACTTTCATTTCTTGAGCTGACAAGCATTTAATTTCTCTACACTATAACTAACCTTTACATTCTACTTTTAGTATTTAGACTCCTTTTAGTTCAATAGAGGAATGGTATGGAACCCTTATGGTCAAGTGCCCCAGTTGAGAAGTGACACGAGTAGAAAGATGCATCTGCTGTGTATATAGCATTGTCACCTCCAAGTTTGTATGAAACCCTGGGTTGATAAAGTAAAATTGGTAGTCTTGGGGAGTTGCAATATTCCTGCTACAATACTAGGGCTCATCACTTTTTGGCGTCGTTGCCAGGGAGGTGTCTAGGTAGATGCAATTTCTTTTTTTTCTTTCTATTTTTCATTTTCTAGATAGATGTTACTTTTGATTTCCTTTTTGCCTTGCATTTGGTTACGAAAAAACTCATAAAATAGAAGAAAATATATATTTCTTTCATGCCTCATAGGAGTAGAGACACTTTAGAGAAATTCTTGCCAAATACCCCCACACCATCAAACATTCAACCTTCCCTCTTCTTCAATGAATGTCAACTTCCATCTCTGACTGTAGGAGAGTTAGAGGACCCCTTAGGTGAACAACCTGAAATATTTGAAGAGCCTATTGGGGAAGAAGAAGAAGAGACCATTCCACACACTTATAGCATGGCTGAAAATAGAAATGAGGCTGAAAACATGAATGAGGGTGCTTTAGAGACTAATGGAGATACTAGGATGAAAAATATAAGCCCCTCTGCCCTTCCTCACCTCCATGGCTTAACCTCAGAGGACCTTGATACCTTATTATTTGAGTTTGTTATCATTTTCAGAACTGATCAGGCACTCAATATTTAGCTCAAAAATCAAAGTTCTTAGAAAGGCTCAAAACCTGAACGACCGCTTCCGTCTCAAAAAAATGATCCTAATGCAACTTGTTTCATTGAAAACCAAGTTTGTATGAAGAAGTTATTGAGTTTTGTTGCTTTACTAAATAGGAAAAATTTAAAAAAAAATGCACAGTCACTACACAGTCAGTAGTCTGTACTGCTGACATGGTAGGTGACTATGCAAGGCTAATAGGGTCAACGGACGGTCAAACATCCAGTAAGGTTGCGATAAGTGTCGCATTGTGGTTAGTTATTAGTTTGGTACGTGGCATGTTTTCATAGGTTGAAGGTGGTCCAATGAGGAGGGGAAAAGTGGCAAGCCCGGAGGCCACCATGTGTCCCTCCCCAAAGGACCGAGCTCAGCACAATGGAACAAAATTTTATGGAGGTGCAAGGGTTCGACCCTACGACCTCCTCTCCACAAACTCCGTGCCATACCACTATACCATCGCATGTCACTTAACCAGTATAGCGCACAATGCATATTTGAAATGTATTAAAGTTTGGGTTGGCAGTTAGGAGGGCCAACCCTTCCCATGTGAATGCGCCAATGTGACATCAAACGGTGAACATCTGGCGGCTCCAACAAACATTAACTCTCATAGTTATGCCCATGTGAATGCTCCAACGGTTAATGTTATATCTAGTGGACAACGCTATACCCACAACCATTAACATTCACCAAATATATGTGAATGAAATGAACTTTGGTGGTTACAGCTAGGTGGTGGTCAGTTAGTTCCAGCGGACAGTGCGAAAACCGCTACCATTTAATATAAGCATGTGATCTCTCTGAAAACCACGGATAAACAATTAGTTAATCGCATGATAATTGTGCACTATCCGCAGTTTATTAATAATTAAACTCCACTTATCATTAATTAAAATCTAGATTAATTTGGTGGTTTCTAACAAATTTTACACCAACTCTAGATTTGGTGGCCTTAATTGGAGTTCTTGTAGTTTTAGAGAAGCTTTTCTAGGGAAAAACTGTTTGGATCATATCTGGAGCAAATTTCAACCAAATTGAGCTCAAGAAAAGGTGTTCCTAGCTAATTTCAACATTCTAAACACCTTGGAATAGGTTTCAAGAGTAGTAAAGCTTTGTAAACATCATTTTTCCCATATTTAGATAATACAAAGGGTATAGCCATGGAAGCTAGACCAAGGAGATGTAGCCCAAGAGGGGTGAACTCCTTCATCAAAACACTGTGTTGAGTGCTCAATTGATGGTTTGTTGTACTTTTTATTGCTGTTGTTCAACATTTGTCTTTTATGTTATTTTTTTCATGAATATCACATTAAAACTTGATCCAATTTACCTATTTACATTCACCAACAATGTAAGGAAACCTATGCACAAGAAGCAATGGACAAGCACATGTTTATAAATATGTAGTTGAAATTAACACAATAAAACTAACATTCAATAACAGATCAAGAACTTATGATTATACCCCTGATGACCAGAAGTTGAAGTTGTTCCCATCCACCCTTAAGGATGCATCCTTGCACTAGTTCATGGGTCTACTTGGGGATAACATCACCACCTGAGCTCAAATACAACAATCCTTTAACAACAAGTACATGGAGTATTGTAGGTCCAAATACACCAGAGAGGAAATCTCAAACTAAACCTCCAAGGATCTTTGAGAAAGACCACAACAGTGCCACAACTTGCGGACAAGTCCATAGTGGCTCCTGAAGGGGTTGTTGAGGATGTAATGGTCTCTATGGATTCATGGGAGTATCCTACTAACTTCTTAGTTCTCTAGCCCAAGACCAAAATTAATGGCTACCCTCTCATCCTCGGAAGACCATGGCTAGCCACTGCTGATGCTTACATAAGTTGTAGAGCTAGGAACATGACCATTAAGAGTGGGCATTTGTCCAAAAAATTAGTATTGTACCCTCCTTCTCAACCATCCCTTGAGCATGATTTTCCCCTATGGTTGGAAGAGGAGGAGGAAGATGAAGTGTATCATGTTACATCCCATCCAATCTATACCTTAGATGTTGTCATAGTAGGGGGGGAACCTGATGAAGATGACCATATTGACCAAATCCTCCAGAACTAGTCCCCCCACACAATACCCCTTGATGAGTTTGTGAAGGAATCTAAGGGTAATCCTTGGACTGACTTATGCCTAGTGGACCCAAGTATTGCACATGTAAAAATGGTAGAATTTAGTTCATCTAAATATTTAAAGGTCAACCCCTCTCTCTCAACCAACCAAGAAGAGAAGTTGTGTAACATGCTGAGAGAACACTTAGATGCCTTTGCTTGGATCTATAAGTAAATGAAGGGAGTGCATCCTTTGGTGTGTACTCACCATGTCTACATCAAGTAAGCATGTAAACTAGTGTGCCAAACTCAGAGGAGAATGAACCCAGCCCTCAAATACATAGTAAAGGAAGAGTTGCATAAATTGTTGGATGTAGGGTTCATTTACCCCATCTCAGATAATGAGTGGGTGTCCCCTCTAGTTTTGGTCCCAAACAAGAATTGATTGGAAGATTTGTGTGTATTACAAAGAGCTGAACAAAGCCACTAAAAAATATCATTTCCATTTAGCTTTGATTGATTAAGTCTTAGATGGTCTTGTAGGGTAGAAATTATTCTCTTTTCTGAATGGATTCAGTTGTTATAATTAGATCCATATCAGCCCAGAGGACCAAGATAAAACTACATTCACCTACCCTTGGGGTACCTTTTCTTATAGGTTCCTTCCTTTTGGATTATGTAATGCCTCTACCACTTTTCAAATGGCAGTTCTGAGCATCTTTGTTGAGCTAGTTTATGACTATGTAGATATGTACATGTATGATTTAACTTCCTATGGGTATGACTTCCTGGAGGATCTCTCTAACTTGGGGAAGGTCCTAAGGAAGTGCATTGAAATGAACCTCTCACTTAGTCTTGGGAAGTGTGAATTCTTGATGAATGAAGGGACTATCCTAGGCCATTCAATATCTCAAGAAAGAATACAAGTGGACCCAAAAAAATTTGACTTCATAAAAAGGGTCCCTACTCCTCAAAATCAGAGGGATGTTAGGAGTTTCTTGGGCTTAGTTGGATATTATAGGAGATTTATCAAATACTTTAGCAAAGTAGATTCACCATGTTTGGACTGTTGGCCAAGGAGTCTAAATTTTTCTCGTCAGATAGTTGCCAAAAGGCCCTAGAAATCTTGAAGGATAAATTGACTATTGCACCCATACTTAGAGGCCCAAATTGGGCTCTTCCTTTCCATATCCATGCTGATGCATCTGAAAAAGCTGTAGGAGAATCTCTAGGACAGATAGATGACAAGTTTCCTTATGCCATTTACTTCATTAGCAAAAATCTATCTAAGACTGAGCTGAATTATATTGTGACTGAGGAGGAACTTATTGTTGTTGTCCATTCCTTGAACAAATTCAGACACTACGTCAACAGTTATCAAAACTTTGTGCATACTGACCATGCTGCTATCAAGTACTTAATGAACAAGCCCAATGTGATTGTTAGAATTATTAGATGGTTGCTTCTATTACAACATTTTGATTTGACTATCATTGATAAGCCAGGTAAAGAAATTGTAGTTGCAAATTTTTTGTCTAGAATTGATTTTCTTGTAGGTGAAGAAGGGATGGTTGATGACCATCTGCCAGATGAACACCTATTTTTTTATTTCAATTCTCTCTCTATGGTTTGCTGACATAGACAACTACCTAGTTGCTGCATAATTCCCTCCAAATATGTCACCCAAGGAGAAGGGCAGAATTCCGAGGAAGAGTGCCCCTTTCACCTGGATTGGGGGAAACCTCTTCAAACTGGGCAAGATCAAATTTTGAGGAGGTGTGTCAGGGAAAAGGAATTCTTTGACATCCTCTTAGTCTGCCATGATGGGCCTTGTGGAGGTCACTTTGTTGCCAAGAGGATAACTTTCAAGGTTCTACAAGCTGGCTACTACTGGCCCACTCTCCACCAAGATGTAAGAAGATACACTAATCAATTTGATAGTGCCTAAGGATGGGGAAACCTACCCCCAAGGATGAAATTCATTTTCAACCTCAGGTGTATTTAGATCCATTTGACAAGTGGGGCATGGATTTCATTGGGCCAATTGATCCACCATGAGGGAAGAAAATGTACATAATTGTATGCACTAATTATCTGACAAAGTGGGTTGAGGCTAAGGCTATCATGGTAGAAACAGAGGAGATAGTGGTTGAGTTCTTAAGGAAGAATTTATTCTACAAATTTGGGTACCCTAGAGAACTAGTCACAAATCAGGGAGCTCAATTCACATCACGACTGATCGAAAATTTGTCAAGGAAGCATGGGACAAAGCACAAAAAATCTACTGCCTATCATCCTCAGGCCAATGGACAAGTAGAGGTCAGTAATAGAGCATTAGAAGGCATCCTCACCAAGGTTGAGAGAAAAAACAAAAAGGATTGGGTAGATAACTACTAGTTTCACTCCTTATGACTTGGTCTATGGAAAGAAGGATCTGATCTCCATTGAGTTTGAATACAACAACTTGAGAATGGCAACAAAGTTGGATTTGGATGTTACAAAAGGCACAATAAGAGAGGTTTCTCCTGCTAAATGGTCTGGATGAATTTAGAATGCACACCCTCCTACACACTAAAGTTATCCAAGTACAGATGGAGGTTTGGCATGGAAAGAACATCAAGGACAAGGTTTTTCAAGAAGGGGATTAGGCTCTTCTCTATTACTCTAGGTTCAAGGAATTCAAAAGAAAATTGATGACAAGGTGGTTAGGCTCATACTTGATAGAGAAGTGCCATGACAATGGAGCTATTCAAATCATGACCATTGATGAGGAAGCCATTCCCTTGCTTGTCAATGTATACAAATTGAAGAATTACAAAATACCTCTATCCAAGGAAGAGTTCATCAACACCATTAGCAAGGAGGTAAATGTGATTGGAAGTGTCCTAGATTCCAAGTCACAACATTCTTGAAAACTAATTTTATTTGTGAAAAAAGGAAAAAAATAATAAGATTCCTAGATGAAAACCTCCATGAGGCCTCTGAGGCCAACTCTTGGGTTGAAAACCTCCTTGAGGCAGCCCAGGAGTGAAAAAAAGAAAAAATAAAAATAAAAGATCCTTGGGTGAAAACCTCCCTTAAGGTGCCTAGGGTAGGAAAGTAGGTTGAAAACCTCTCTTGAGGTAGCCTATGTGTCACTCAAAAAAAGAAGAAGGAAAAAAACAAAAAGAATACCTTGAAAGGGAGCTGCAACCTCTCCATTAATAAATTATGTGATTTTGCAGGTTTTGAAGACAGTGGAAAATGAAGAGCTAAAAGGACAACATGGTCAAGTTTCATTCCATTTCGCCCACCATCTACTCCATACCATCCATGTCAACCATATCCCTACCACTCTCATTCATCATCTGGGCTCAAAAAACAACTTTTTTTGCATTCTCTTCTTTGCTATAGGATGTCCTGTAGCTACTACAGGAAGACCCTGTAGCAATACAGGATGTCCTGAAATGCTAGAGGAAAAGGGATTCGATAGAAAAGTACGTATTCATGGCATGTCCTAGGTTGATTAGGGTCTCTTCACTTGAAGCAACCACTCACTCATTATCCATTCATCCCTGGTTAACAAAAAATCACCATCTCCCCATACCTAAGCTCCATCTCATTAAAAAAAAAAAAGGAAAAATTTTAAAAATAATAATAAAAAGAAAAAGAAAAACAAGAGGAAATGTCATCCATTTCTAGAACCCTTCACTACTCCATCAAGTCTTTGCTATCATCCTCTAACCCCTACACTACTTCCCAACATCCCTCTGAAGAAAAAAACCTTTGAAAAGAAAAAAGGGGTTGCTACAAGATCTCCTGTAGCAGCCTGTGCCACCATTATATCAAGCTTGAAATCTAGTTTTCTTCCCATCCAAGAGGAGGAGAGGGTTTCCATCATCCACAGGAACCTTTCTCTTCCTAGAAAGACTCCACAGTAGCAGCAACAACAACACCTGAGATATCAAGCACCTGCACACAAGAACAAAAACAAGAAGCCAATGTTGGCTTAGTGGTTTCTGACCCAAGTTTAGAGTTAATTGCGCCAAACAAAACCCAACACTACTGGACCTTTCGGAATCAACCTGCATAGTACAGGCTAAAGTCTCACTCGAAGCAGTGTGGGGGGATGTTGGAACCAAGTTTCCGCATCTAGAGATCAGTGTGATGTATTTTATTTCCCTAGATCTGCCTTCACGCAGATCTATAAGCCCCTAGGTCTCGGTACTACAACTTCCTCTAAACAACCTCTAGACCTTCGCGAAGGTCTACAATAGGTCTTTTCCGACCCTTAACAAATGACTCATCCACTTACGTGCACCATAAAATAACCCTAGATTTGAACTTGCACAGATCTACTTAAGTATTTAATAAACATAACGTAATGTATTATAATCTTCGCGAAAGTACTTAACATATATTGTGTATAGTTAATAATAATTATCCTATAGAGTCACGCATCAATAGATCAGTATTTCATAAAGACATTATTCAATCACAACATATATCACAAACATAAATAACAGAATTGAATAGATAAACACATGATTTCTTCAACAGTCTTCTTTATTGATCTTTAATATGGTATTACAAACTCAGAATTGCCCTACGCACTCAGCTATAGGGGTCTGCGCACTCAACTGCAGATAGTACTCTAGGCCTCTACACACTCAATTGTAGAGCCCTTCCATCTTCTATGACTCGCTTCTCTGCGCTATCTTCTATTCACCCACTACTTTCATCATCATCTGATTATTGCCTTAGACTTTCTAAGACACAACTATTTATACAATCCCATGGTCCACGAACCAAGGGTGGAACTCAAGACTGACTCAATTTTACATAGATAAGGGGCTAAAACCCCTTTTACTCCTAATTACCTATGCACTCCACATCCACAAATCGTGGAGACTTTACATCTTTTTACCAAAATTTACATCAAAACATGGGTTTTTACCCCAAAACAGACCCAGGGGACCCCATCCCAACAACCCCCAACACAAAGGTCACGACTCGCCCTCGAGTCACTCGGTTGGCACTGTGATCTTGCTATGAAGATCCTTCAGCTCCACCTCCATGACTACAACCTCGGCAGCGCTTTGCGTAGCTACTTGCTTGACCTCTTCTACTAGTTGATCGGTAGTTGGTCCTTCTACGGTGAGCTTTATCATTTGCTATGTCTATTGCAATCCTATCAACTTCTCCTGAATGTTGGTTGTGACTTGGTAAGATTTTTCTAACCAAGGTCCCAACCTGGCCTTAAGCACGACTTCCTTCTTTTGGGCTTCTTCTACCTATGTGACGAGTTGTTTCCCCTCTTGTAATTTGGCGAGGTGCTGTGCTGGAGAAATTGAGCGCATGGTTGCCCTAACCTCATCATACTACTTATAAAGCTTGCTAACCTCTATATTTAGAATCTACAGGTTTGGGTCTTCTTTCACAGTCGTTACCAATTTCATCACCTATTCAAATAAGGCTGAGCAGTCAGCGACTGCGACATTTAAAGTGGCCATCCCTTCTTTAATGGTAGCTCTGCATTGCTCCCTGACCTCGGGCAGAGTTGTACGCTGTAACTTGAGCTGCAACTTTGCGATTTTCATGTTGAGTTAGAATTGAACTCGTCCAACTTCTGACATTTCCTCATGCACTCCTGCAGCTAACTTCCGGATCTTAGCTTCCGGCTATGTGTCCTTTGGAATGTGGAGCTTTGGCACTATTATACATGCCTCTGCTACTGCTGCCTCCAGCCTGGAACTCTATGCCTGCATTATTTCCTTTTCCTTCAAGTCCTGCATTTTCTCGGCGAACATCTATTCATTTTTCACCCCATATTCAATAATCAAATTGAGAGCGTGCTTCTCCCGAGCTCTCAATTCCTCCATCACCCCTCCCTGTAGCACATGAAGAAACTCATTTGGGAGTGTTGCGATGTTCTAGAGGGTGCTCAATATGATGTGCTCATCGACTAACTCTGCATGTAGGGACCCTTTTAGTAAAGCAACAGTTCGAAGGTCCAGGTTCCTTACCAATTCTGCAACCTGACTTGTCCCTGGTACCTGACTCACTTGTGTTGTGCTCGCTTGAACCATGCTGACCTATATCCTCCTAGTTTGGATATGAAACTCGCGTAGATCCTTTTGGAGGCTTTCCAATGTCTGCATACATTGTTGCTCAAACTATTGCAACAGTTCAGTTGTAGTATCCTAGACTTTGTCACTGATCTCTTCGAGATCGCCCTCCTTCAACATAATGGGGTAAATTGGCGACTTGTCTAATTTTTTCTTTTTGTGGGGACCTTCCCACTTCTCCTGTCCACGCTTCCTTAGCCAAAATGGGGTGCTCTGCCCCTCATCTCCTCCGCTGCCCTATTCAAACTACTCTTCCCCCTCAATCTCAGGCGAAGGGGATTTTCCACTTTGCTCTGATTCACGCTACTCCTGTTCAGCCTGCTCCTTCGTAATGCCCTCCTTCTCCATCCTAGCCTTTTCTGCGGCTTTCTTTTCCCATTGCACAACCAAATTTTGTGTAGCCTTCTTGGTTGCGTCCTTTTTTGTGCGATTAAGATTCCTGTGCCTTTATTGGTTTTGACATCCAAGTCTGAGTGGGTGCGCCACTATGATGGCCATCGCTTGACGACCTCCTGTATGTCTGTATCTGCGACAAAATATGGTAAATCATACCATTTCTTCTATGGGTCCTTCTGCGCCTAAATGTAAACTCGGTGGAAGTCAGACTTGAAAACAACATAAGCTAACAACTACTCGTACATGTTTAGGACAACCTTGGGCCTTGGTTGATGGCCATGTGGATGCTTGCTTCCATAAAAAACCATAATATTTTTGTTTCTGTGACCCGCGCGGGGCCATTTGTGGCCCATAAGGAGGCAAACTGCGCGGCCTTTGACAATCCTTCTTTCAACGGAGTAAACTAGCTATCCTCCGGCAGCTACCATGTGATCAACACGATGGAGAGTAGAAACCAAGCATAATGGAATGGCTTGGTCTCATCCTGGACCTCGCGGTAGTTTGCAAGGAATTCGCTTGATAGGTACCTTGACCAGTTGAACTACACGAAACCATGGATGCTCAAACTTTGTCTGTGCAACACTTCCTCATTACCTTCCTGTTGAAGCCCTGAAAATCGGGTCGACAACAAGGGGGATACCCACCCAGTCCGAACCTTGGTTGGCAGCTCCTTATCCGTTTGGTATAGTGGGTCCGACTGGGGATAACGGGACCAGTTTCTCGATCTTGGGTGTGTGTGTGTGTAGAGTTGAACTATGCTGATCTAAGAGTATTTTAAAGCTAATCTAATTCAGATCCTTTAACTTTACTCTATGCTATTGTGATATAGTGAGAAACAACACATCAAATCTATGCTAACCCGGGATGTATATCTTCCATTTATGCGATCTAAAAAGATTTCGAATAATAAATGGTAATAAAGATCATTCAGCTATCATAAGAAAAGAAACCATTTGAGATAAACCACTTTGCATAAGAAGTTAGGAAAAACAGTTGTGAACAACATATCGCATAATAAGCTATTCATATGTCAAACATAAACAATTGATCCACGTACAAAGTGCCAAATGATAACCCAACATTCATGCAGTAATAAAACAATGAAACTGTAATCACTTAAGGAATATGAGCAGGAATTGCCAAGCATAAAAGTACAATTTATGACTAGTTCTACCCATAAGCTTCAAGCAAAAACGATCTATCTCTACTTGTTCTAAAATCTACCAAGAGTACAAAAGTGCAACATCAGTGGCAGATATCAAAATGCAAGTAAAAATAAATCTCGATCCATCCATTCATCAAAACCTCCTGTGAGGGTGCAGAAGTGCATGTTCTGAGGATAAGTTTTTTGACAAATCTCTGGACCCTTCTCTAAATGCATGAGAAGGGTTAAAATACTACTTCCTAATTCTAATAATAGTGTTTTTACAAAATTTTAGGATACGGTTTCTCAAATGACCGTCCTTTTTCTAATCTAATAAAAAAAGAAACAACAAACTACTAAAAATAAGCTACTTCTGAATTTGGTCCTTAAAACTGCAAGTGTTCATCATGGATTTGAGAAGAGTCGGTTGGCCGAGTTCTGCGCTGAGCTGGGCTGCGAAAACGGAATCTATGAGAGCTGGCACTACTTTCTCGGCTGAGTTTATGATGCATTTCACAGTCATCCATTGACTGTGTGGCTTGACTAAGTATGCCCAATAGCACTCCCAATTCAACTTGTTTAATGCCTGGATTTCTTTTCCCTTCTCCTGCGCCTTCTGTTTCCATTCTGCCTCTATTTGTGACTTGTTTGGTAGGTATCCTGGGGTGGTTTCTGTGATTAAGTTGGCTTTGTGTAAATTTTCATTTATACAGTCGATAAGAACGCTCGCCTGTGTCGCCGCTGTCTCTGCTGCCTGTTCTACCTACCTGATTTGATCGTCCCATTTGTTAAAGAGCAATTCTTTATGGCTTTCGTTTATTTTGGGTGCATTTGCTCTCTTCCCTTCCTCTCCATCCTGCCAATCTAGATACTCTGTCACTCGTCTGTCAACCTGGTCATAGTCACTTCGCAAGTCTGTCACTTGATTGGTGAGTTTGTCGCTCAGCTCGCAATAGTGACTCCACTGAGATATTTTACGTCCCAGCTCTTCCTGTTGCTGCCTAAGTTTCTCATTTAAGCTAGTAGACTCTGAAATGAATTCGGCAAGCTTGGGCTCGTCCTTGTGTATTTCTTGTAAAGCTTGCAACTGTTTTCCTTTTTCGTCTAGGCTTTTCTGATAGCTTATCTGCATTTGCTGAAAGTCTTCTTGTAGTTTCTCGAGTTGTTTGGATGCTTCATTACTGGCATTGGCTTGTTGTAGCTATTGTTGTAGTAGCTGTATTTGGTTTTCTTGCTCCCTCAATAGTTGCTGAACTTCCGACGCTTTGTCGATAGTCGCAGAAGCGTATGCTCCTGCGATTTGAGACAACTTCGTGAGATTTTCTGTCGGGTTGTTGTTAGGGTCTTTCCATAAGACGTCTAAATTCTCAGCGTCCTGTGACAGCGTATTCTCAAGCTTTCTCTTCTTTCTTTGTCTCCTCACCACTGCTTTATGTTGGGGACTATAGAATACATCCAGTGGGGGAATTTCCTCTACACTAAGTAGAAGCTCAGAAGGCGGAGCAATATGACTGTGCTCCGTTTCTGAGACACTACCGACCATGGTTGAAACCATTTCCTGTGCTACCTGTGCATCGCTCACAGGTGTTCTTGGGACTTTCCCTTCAAGGTTGATTAGCTCGTTGAAGTTTTCCCATTCTTTATCGAGCTCTGTCGTGACGAGTGGTGATTTAACGACGGGAGGAGGGACATCTCTTGGTGGGGAGGCGATAACTTGCAGTTGCGACATTGCACTTGTCTGAACTGTATCTTTGGCTATTTCTTCTCCTTTTCCTTGGTCGCTTGCAGACTTTTTAGAATGTTCAGGTGTTCCTTGGGTAGCGTCAGATTTGGATTTGGAGGTACTGGAGTTTCCGCTGAGGCTGACACTGGGAGTAGGCTCTCTGGCGAGCAGTCGCAACTTTTCTAGGGGAACACTAACTAGCCTTCTTTCTCTGAATAACAAAAATCTTTGGAGGTCATCTGGGGATAACCTCGACTTAGCTTCTCGCAAAACTTCCTGGAATGAACTTTTATTTTGAAACAAGTCATCAAATAAATATTTCTTTCTGGCGAACGCTTTTATTCTGACACTTATAGTGAAATCATGGGCAACATTATTTAGGTCAAAAGGTCGAGCAGGGAATTTAAATAATTGTAGAGACGTCACATTCTCTACTTCGGCAAAAGCATGTCCCACATCGAACAATGAGAAGGCCCCACAAGCTACAGGAAACTGAGGCCATATGGCCTTCTTCTTGTCTTTAAGCTCTTTGGTTAGGCCGCCTTCTGAGCAAGTCTGATAGGCAATTTCCCTAGCCAAAAGCTTGTCGGGGACATACAGAGGTAGGACATGTGGAGGTACAGTGCTCCCAAACACTCTACTATAAGTGAACCATTCTTCCCCGAACCATCTTGCGACGGGGATGATGTCTATTTGCGCTTCGGGTGAGCACCTCGGGGGTTCTTCACCATACATCATCCTATATAGGGGTAAGATGAGCTCGTGGCAAATCTGATAGAAGTGAGGGGCAAACTGTGAATCCCATAATACTTTGTGATAAACATGAATAGGTGACGGGTCCTAGGTAGTCCATTTCCAACCCATAGTTGGGAATTTAGATATATAGCAAATAGAATCCATAATGTAAGTAGACATATAAAAAGGAGGATAGACCCTTTGTGACAAGGATCTCTTAGACCGATAATTCATGACAACAGTGTATAAGTTATCAGAGAATATTTTGGCCCAATCCATGAGATCAACATTTGTGGCAGCGTCTATGAGTGGTAGCCATTGAGACGAAAATTTATTTATGTCTGGCATCCCAAACAGCCTGCACAGCATGGCCGCAGCAAAACAATATGGAGAGGTGAGGGAACCAGTGCTGTACATACCATTTTTGTCCCTTTTTAGTGGCTCCTCTCTTCTGGTCCATTCTTTAGTGGTTTCTGCAGGTTGGGTTCTCTGCTGCAAAAATTTTCATTGACAAATTGCGTGTTTGTAGGTCGTCTGAGGCTCAGGAAGATGATTACATTTAAGCTTTA
>APFE031672280.1:16330-40404 GCA_000404065.3 Pinus taeda | reverse complement strand
GCCAGCTCTTCTAAGGATGCCTCGGAAGAGTTTTGTGATCCCGCGGCGCTATCAACCTTCATTACTCTAGGATTTTCTTCCTCTAGCAGCCTATACATGCCTTCCCAGGTTGAAATTCTTGCGTCCCTGTTGCATGCAGTGTCTGTGTACAAGGGCGCCATCTCCTTTGCCTTTTCCTTCGTCTCGGAGCCTTGGGCTTTATGTTTCTTTCCCATTTGCTCCTACGTTCGGCTTTTGGATCTTCTTATCTCTCAATTCCTGCAGATTATGAGCAAAGTGGAAATGACTGATTGAGAAAGGTGATGGGAGAGTTTTAAATGCAACAGATATACCAAATATGCCACCTTACGTGAAATAATTCTTTAGCAAAGCACACGTCTTTATTTCTTTAAATAACTGACAACTAATCCACTTACTATCATTAAAAGCGCATGATTTGGGGTCAAATTATGGTAAGTGGATTTTCTTTGAATGGCATGCCCGAAGGATTCGCGATTAAATGATTCATGATTTGCTTACATTACATTGAAGATCGTGCCATCGCAAGGCGCGCTAATCGCAAATCGCCAGATCGTAGACTGCGCCATCACGGCGATCGCAATATCGCAGGTCGTAACATTGTGGGTCGCAGGAGTTTGATGTTTGTTAAGTATTGCCATTTTATTTCTGCGATGTGCGATCTTGCGATTGGTGTTATCGCAGATCGACAGATTTTGAGGTTTTTCCTTATGAACATTACTTACTGCGATTCGACGTTAGGCTTAACGTGGGGGGGGGCTTGCACATTAATGCAATTTTTTAAAGACCTTTACCTTATCGTAGAGTTAGGTTAAAAATATTCTAAAGACCTCTCTAAGCTTATGATGGTAGCTTTATTTTGAAGAAGGAAAATTTGAATTTTCTCAAAATCAAACTGGGGGTCCCCATTCATTTAGCATTTTGGACAAACACTTAAATGAAAAAAGGGGGGGTTGTTGCTGGCCACAACACTTCCCGGCTAAGAATTTGTGCGGCGTTCTATACTGCGGGGTCATTTATGGAAGTGATAGAGTATCTACACAACTTTTTTCATCTTGTTTGCCAAATCCTTTTCTCTGTCTTTTCGCCAAACTCCTTAGCTAGATTCAAACCCTCATGTGGTAGGTACGTAATCCTGTAGATGAGCATGTCAATGATGGGTATAGGCTCTCCTATCCATAATCACCCATCGTGCACGAGAGCAAGCAATTGACGCTCACAGGTTGTGTTGATAGTGGTGTAGTGATAGTGGGGCACCCACAACAGGTCCAACAACTCCGAATTATCTACTCCAGGGATCCATTCCACTGTCTCTAGCTCGGTGACACCTGATTCCAAGGCGCGAACCTTCAAAGGGAACCTGCTCTGGCATCAGGGGCATAGAGATGACAAATTTGACTGAGTCTGGGTCCTTAGTGACCTGCCTTCCCCTTACATGGAGGGATATAGTCAGGAAACTTTAAAATGGGCTCCATTCCCTCAGCGTCTATGTCCTCAGTGCCCTGTCCTTCCTCGACCTCCAAAGTAACAGCCTTCTCAAGCTGCTTGTATCTCTTCTACTTTTCAGTTGCAGAATGTTTCCTAGGTGATTCACAAATTGGCACCAGCTTCTTCTGTTTATCCTTTTTCGGCTTTTGGGTTTCTCTAGCATCGGTAGGCTTTGGCATAAGTGACCTCGACACCATAGGTACAAGAGCCAGAGCTTCCATACTCACTACCTCTGGAACATCTCGTTCAGACGTGACATCTCCCCCAGTGCTCACAGCCTCAGCAGGGCTTGGTTGTAACATGGTTTCAAGGATGAATTTATGATTAAACTCTAGTCAATTGGTAAATGCAAGTCTCGCGACAAAATCCTCAAAGAACGAGTGGTTCATAAGCAACATACAACACAACTAAAAAACTCTAAGGGTGAAAATTGTTCTCTGTTGGACCGACACATGTAATTTATAGGGGTTTTTGAATTCAAATCTAACTGTTCTCCGAAAATTCCATCATTAATGTTTTTTTCACCGTAGATATTCAAATATTTTGGCCTTAAATGCTGCCAGCCCACTCCTCTTAACTGTCTTTTGGCTATCAAATCGTGAATAGTCACTCCAACGGTCACTTTCCAGCTATGCTATGTGACACCTCCCTCCATAGCATAATTTCCTGTGTGCAACTTCTTATACGACAACTCCACTCTTATCCACATAGTCCTCCAATCCTGGCAGTGTAGTTTATAGTCCCATGTTCCCTTACAACTTCTTGGAGCACTAAGAAAGTCTTGCCTTCATATAGTCATTGATCTAGATCCCCTGTATATGGCTTCAATTGACTTCCATTAACCCTTCCCGTAAAAGGTTCTCCATTTAGGTTCGCGAGCTGAACTATGCCTCCATCTGTAATCTCTTTGATAATAGATGACCCAAGCCAGTGCATCTGAAATTTCCCCATAAACTTAGTGAACTTGCTATCATATAATAAAACCAACTCATTTACCTTGAATGTGTTCAACTTGATGTGTCGATCGTGCCATGCTTTTTCATGTTCCTTTTGTACTTGTTGATGGAATCTGGCTGAGAATCTATCTTCTTTAAGCTCCATCAATTGCACGAGCCATTCTTCCAAGGCTTCAAAATCAACCATACCTATGCAAGTTGCTATGCATAGGCTACGCATGACATATTCGATAGGCATCACAACTTCTACACCATAGACCAATCGAAAAGGTGTATATCCTGTCAGCTTTTTACAAGTAGTCCTGTATGCCCATAGCACTGCAGGTAAGTGCACATCCCAGTCATTCCATTGCAAGTTAAAAATATTCGTTAGTGCATTCTCCAAAATCTTATTAAAGGCCTCTACTATTCCATTAGCCTGAGGATGATATGGGGTGCTCTTCTGATGATAGACCTAGAACTCCTCAGTCACCGCATTGATTGTTTCGTTTAGGAATTGTGTACCTTGATCACTCATCAATACTTTTGGGCAGCCAAATTTGGTTAACGCATATTCAAACAAAAACTTCATTGTCGTAACCCCTATGCAATCCTTAACTAGTTGTGCCTTTGCCCATATGGTTAGGTAATCCATCGCAGTGATGATATAGCGTGCACCTGTCTTCTTCCCTAGGGGCTGAATTGACCCAATGAAATCGTTTTCCCATTTTTAAAATGGTTGCAGCAATACTTGAGGATTCAGCGAAAACCCATCCCTTTGCAATGGTTTGCCCATTTGTTGACATGCATTGCATGCCCTATACTATGCCTTGGAATCTTTGTGCAACGTAGACCACCATAAACTTGCGCAAAAAATATTTTGTGTTGTCGCCTTTCCTACATAATGTCCTCCCGCAGCCCCTCCATGAGCTTCAGTGAGGATGTTATTCCACTCAAAATATAGCACATATCGTCACAATATTTCATCTGCTCCCATTTTATACAAATGTTCGGCAATCACTAAGAAATCCACTACGTGCACTACTAGTTCCTTGTTTTGCTAACTCGTGTACCCTTCCAACGTCACCCCTGTAGTAAAAAAGTGAATAATATCTGCAAAGTGGTTATCTACTACATGCACTACAAAGAGCTGCGCATCAGACAATCCTTCCTCCAAATTATTAGGCTCCTCTCTTGTTTTGATCCACAATAGATGGTCAGGTCCTACATTCAACCTTCTTGGATTCACAATTACCTCAAAGTCATACTCCTAGAATAGAAAAAACCATCAACAGATCTTCCCCCCCAACACAGGCTTATTGACCAGGTATTTCAAGGTAGAATGATCTGTGTACATTTTGAAATGTCTACCCAATAGATAGTGCCTAAAATTTTGAAGTGCGTACACCATAGAAAATCCTTCGCATTTTGTCGTTGAGTAGCTCTTCTCAGCCTTCGATAATTTCTTGCTCGCAAAGGCTATAGGGAGGTCCATCTCTCCTTCGCCGCCCTATGTTAGCACTGCGCCCAATGCAACGCAAGAGGCATTGACATGTACATTGAATTCCTTCTTCCAATCCAGGATGACCAAAATCAGCATAGTGACCATCTTCTCCTTTAATATGTCCAAACTGTGTTGACATTCTTAATCCAAACATAATGTAGCAGCCTTCTTCAATAGTTTCTCCATGGGCATAGTAATATGACATAAGCCTTGATGAACTTTCTGGAATATCCTATATGTCCAAGTGTTGCACATAGCTGTTTGAAATTTCTTGGGGCCTCCAAATTCACTATCACCACAATCTTGGTAGGTTCCACCATCAGCCCTTGCTTGCACACCACATGACCCAGCAAGATCCCAAAGGGGACACAGAATAAGTACTTCTTCAGATTCAGTGCGATCTGGTATCTATGACACGTATCCAACATCAGGCACAAACTTGCTACATGGTGCTTTACTAAACCCAACACCGTCTAGTCATCAAAATACACTTCCAAGAACATATGAATGAACTCTTTAAATGCTACTATAACTAGATGGGAGAAGATCGCAGGTGCATTCTTTAGTCCAAACGACATTTCGGTGTATTGGAAACACCCCCATTCAATCGCGAAGGTTGTTTTGTTCGTATCCTTTGGCGCGATATTAATTTGATGGTATCCTGAAAACCCATCACTGAACGAGTAGGCTTCTTGCCCTCCAACGTTGTCCAATAGGTTTTGCATCCAGTTTAAGAGTTATCTTCATAACACCCAGGTTGCCTATTATGCCCTTCAGGTCCAAAAGATTGGTAGGAAAAGGATTCTGGTACTCGCAGAGTAACTAAGCAACTTTAACCATTGTGGCATCATCCCAATAATCTCCAATCTTTGCAAATTTTGGCTTTGCTTCAATACCAATGTTCACTTGCTAGGCTTTCAATGACATGGTGATGTCTGGATTTTCTATTTATGGACCTTCGACCTTGTGATGACCTTCTACCTCTTGAATATTGATATTTCTTGGATCTTCACCCTCCCCCTCAGCAGTCACATTATAGCATTCCACTGCATCACGCAGTTGGGTACTCCAATCTGGTTGAACCAACTCCAAATGTTCCTACGGAATTTTGAAGAATGCTACCTTAATCTCCTGCAGAGCTTGATCAATGCTCTCGAACCCATCTTCAAAAATGAAGGTTAGTAAGAATTCTTCCCTTAATGTATCCCACTCCACGGTGCCATGGACGAGCTACGTTTCCATATAATAATTCATAAGAATTGTATCCAAAGTATGACAGAATAAGTGCACCCATTCTGGCTACAAATCTGTTCCACAAGCTTTAGTCCACTTTGCTAAATGATCACGCAGATCATTTCTCCCATCATATTTCTTAGTCAGTCAAATTTTAGGATGAATAAATCGCAACCTCATCATCCTTCTATAATCTCGCCATTCATCAAAGTTGTTCTTGTGCGTACCCCACCATCATGCAGGCATAACGCGCAACACTAAATTTAGTGCTTGGAATCGATGATCCTTTGGGAATTCTCATTGAAAGGCATCCAAAAACTTATCTACATCAGTTAAACCATAAAAATAGAGTAATTTTCTTACCTCCGATGAAACACAATGCAACGATTTAGTCATCATGTTGCAGCGCAACTTAGATACTTCATGCAACCTATTTTTCCAGTGCTCCAATTCTTCATCTGAATCCGACGTACAAAAATTTTCTCAGTCCCACACAATCTGTCCATAACCTGTTGGATTGATCTAGTCTTGATCTTGCGCTATTATGTTGTATATTTTATCGAAGTCATCATCACTATCTTCATATTCACGGATTGGTTCAGTATAGTGCAGTCCTTCTGCAAGGTCCAACTGTACTACAACCCGAAGTGATTTCCTCTCGAACGACATTATTCTCTTCTTCAAGTTGATGACCCCATTAATATCAATGGCCCAGTCAATCCCAAGGAGCGTGGGGTATGGATTGTTGTCGTCAACGATCTCTATTACTTCAAAATTAGACAATGTGCTCGCACCTTCTATATCTACTGTTACTCCATGTAATCATCCCATAGAGATGATCTTCTGCTATTTTCCATTCTAGGCTGGATTGGAGACCACTGCAGTGTAGATCTCCCCATTCTCTCCCATGTCTTCTTAGGAAAAACATTCGCATCAGACCCCAGATCTAGAATGACTTGGTCCATCTCATAATATCCTATCTGCGTAGTGAGCCTCATCTTTTTCCCTGTTCTTGCCTCATGTTTGCCAATTTTTCTAACCATGTGGTGTCCATCAGGGGAATTTTATTTACCAACACACTTGTTTATCAATTCCTACAGGCCTTTCACAGCCTTGTTATCACGCAATCGTGTCATGTAGGTCTCTAAGAACGTGGTAAGTACAAAGGGATCAACCTCTATAGGCATGCTAGTTTCTAGCACTTTGTTATGACTCCCTGAGGTAGATACCTCAACAAAGCTTTTCTTGGCCTCCATAAACATTTCCTTCACATGCTCCAGATCAAACCAAACTTCCTTCTCTGGGACCTTATGGACCCATCTGTCCTCTTCAGGTTGTTTTCCCTTATCATCCCTAGTCATAATCTTGCTTCTCAACACAATATTCATGTTCAACTCTTCCTCGCGGGGCTCATATCTCATCATTTGTAAGTTCTGTGTAGGTTTTTGAGGCTGTGCCTTTCTCTCATGCATCTTAGCTATCAACATAGGGTATTCTTCTATAGTTTGGTCAAACTGGCTAGAGTAGTGAAATGATGGGCATGTCTGATTCTGACACTCCTGTGCATAGTGCCCTGGCGTTCCACAGTTATAACAAATAACATGGCTGTGACCTCTACTAGGTCCTCCTCCTACTCGGCCTTGTCCTCAGCCCTGATATCCTCCCTATGCTCCTTTGACGCCCTAATCCGAAGGCCAAGTTTCTACTTGCATCCAGTATGTAGGCATTCTTTCCATCATTATTTCATAGCTGCAACAGTGGTGCTCATCATGGCCCACTTATTTGCAAAAGTTGCAGAACAATTGCTGTGGTGTATGAATGAACTTTTGAAACAAATGACAATTATCTGTGGTGCGTTTTCTAGCCACCTGACAAGTAGCACACCATAGTGAGGCCCCCATGCTTGGTCCTTTTGGAGCCTTTGGTCTCAGGGGAATTGGGTCCCCTCCTGTGATATAGTTCGCAAATATGGGATGGTGATATTTGTCATGCCCTTGGCTCTTACATTTCAGACACTAGAGTTCCTCGCACACCTTTGAGTTAGTCTCCTTCTCTGTCTTCAAGCTATGCAATTCTAAGTAGAGTTTCTGCAACTAGGAGTGAATTTGCTATAACCCCAAGGTTGCATCCTGCATGGGTGTCACATGTGACCTCATCACTATTTCCAGGGCTTCTATCTGAGTTCCTATCTTCTACTGCAATAGGGAAATCCTCAGGTGGGGCAGAAGCGAGGTTATAAACCATTCATGGTGTTGACCATCTGTGAGCTGCACATTAGCTTTGTGGATCACACATTTCAACTTTTGATCTAGCTCTCAAGGTGTTTCATCGACCCTCATCTTGATCTCCTTAAATCTGACTACTGACTATGAGTCAGAATTAGGTTTACTAAATTCTTTATTTAAAGCAGCCTTAGGCTCTGCTAGCATTGCCATAGGATGATCAAAGAAGTACTTAATATACAATGCCAGTGTGCAATCCTGCAGATCAGTAACTAACTGAACCTTCTTTATGCTGTCATCAGTGATCTACTGCATTGTCCACACAACATTCGCAACAAACCAAAACTGATACGTATTTTCTCTCCCTATACCCTTAAAAATTAGTAGCTTCATTGTGTTCGACATGTTGAACGACGGTGGTGGTGGTGGAGGTGTGGGTGAAGGTGTGTGCTATGGAGGTGAATGTGGAGGAGTGGATGGATGATGTATCCATGGAAAACCCTATCTTATCAGCTGGACAACACTCCATGATGAGGCCTGTACCACTCCCTTGTCGTCACTTGAAGGAGGTCCAATCAACGGGCTATACTCATGACCTGATTTCTCTCGTTCTCTTAAGAGTTTTACACTTCACATAGCTCCAAACATAAAGGCAATGACATAACCCATTTTTCACACAAGAGCATCTTAATCTAGGTATTCATAGATCTCAGATACTTGCCTCGCAGTCCCTTCAAGAAACGTGCTCTTCTTTGCTGTAGTTGATTGAGGTATCAACCACGAACTCTGTAACAAATCCTCCTATAATTTGATCGAGCTAGTGGTCAACAACATGCATGATCTTGTCTTCAGAGGATTCCAACCTTTGCACTAGCTCTGGAGTCCACACTATTAGACCGTCAAGCCTCCACCTTCCTTGGTCATCTGCCAACTTAGGTGTCCACTCATATAGTTCAATTGGGAAGGTGCAAAAGGAAATTTCGTGTATTTATGTATACATGTATCTATCTAACCACTGCTCCTTTGACAGGCGCGGATTCCTGTTCTCTTGCACCACGAATTCATGAATTTTTCTATCCAACCACTTCTCAATTTCCTTCTTTGTCGGATTCCAATGATGCGACATCACACATCTCCTGAAGCAGATTCCTGTATCAACAACCAAACCATTTGTTGGCTTCATGGGTCCTGACCCAAGTTCAGATTTGATTGTGCCAAACAAAAACCTACACTACTAGCCCTTTTGGGATCAACCCTCGTAGCGCAGGCTGAAGTCTCACCTGAAGTAGTATGGGGGGATGTTGGAACCAAGTTTCCGCATCCAGAGATTAGTGTGATGTCTTTTATTGCCCTAGATTTGCCTTCGCGAAGATCTATAAGCCCCTAGGGCTCAGTACTGCAACCTACTATAAACGGACTCTAGACCTTCGCGAAGATCTATGATATGTCTTTGCGCACCATTAACAGATGACTCATCCACTTACGTGCACAATAAAATAACCCTAGATTTGAATTCGCGCAAATCTACTTAAGTATTTAATAAACATAACAAAATGTATTATAATCTTGGCGAAAAAACTTAACATGCAATGTGTATAGTTAATAAGACTTATCCCATAGAGTCGCGTATTAATAGATTAATATTTCATAAAGACATTATTCAATCACAACATATATCGCAAACATAAATAACAAAAGTAAACAGATAAACACAAGATTTCTTCAACAATCTTCTTTATTGATCTTCAATATGGTATTACAGACTCAGAATTGCCCTGCGCACTCAGCTGTAGAGCCTTTCCCTCCTCTATGACTCGCTTCTCTGCGCTATCTTCTATTAACCCATTACATCCATCATCATCTGATTATTGCCTTAGATTTTCTAAGACACACCTATTTATACAATCCCATGGTCCTGGACCAAGGGTGGAACTCAAGACTGACTCAACTTTACATAGACAAGGGGCTAAAACCCCTTCTACTCCTAATTACCTACGCGATCTGTATCCACAAATCGCGGAGAATTTACATCTTTTTACCAAAATTTACGTCAAAAATTGGGTTTTTAACCCCAAAATAGACCCAGGGGACCCCATCCCAACAACGAGCTATATAGGAGAAAAAAGAAATACACAGACAAAAGGGCAAGGAAGCACTTCCCTGGCCAGTAGCACAAAAGTCCAACACTCCAGCATACACTGATCAAGCACCAGGTAGGCACAAGTATGGTAACTTTTGAGCTCTTCCATGGGTTTGAAATAATGAAAAATGTGTAAATGTTGAGGAAAGGTATTTTTTATAAGCTGGAGGTGGCCAGTTAAATTGGCCACCCTCAGCTCATGAAGATAAAGTAATCATCAATCACCATGCCATGCATAAGTGTCACATCAGTCAAAATCAATTAAGAGGGAGTGGGTGATGATTACGAGGAACAAGAGAATGATCACCCAAGGTGGGCCAATGGTCCAAAATGAAAACTTGTACCATCAACAAACAACATAATGCTCCAAGCCTTGATCACATATAGTATAAAACCCAAAATTTCATGCATTTTTCACTCATTTCGAAATCAAGGAGATAGGGACCAGTTTGGGAAGCCATACAAAAAGTCGAACACTACTCTAGAAATCCTATAGGAGGTAGCTATAGGGAACAACTACAAGAAGTGCAGAAGGCTACATGAAGTTACAGGAAACATTGAAATTCCACAGGAAGCCTACAAGGGTGCATGAATGGTGCCTAGGGTCTACTTGGTCCTCAATTGTCATGATACCAGGCATTACAATGAGAAGTAAGTGGTTATCTCTCCTCTGTCCATGGTTTTCATACTGGTACACTATGAACTGTCTTAGTAATTACAGTCAGCCTATGAATTAAAAAGAGTTTGGGGCTATAAGAATAAAGCATTTTGTTGCTATAAGGAGTTGTAGAATTACAATCATAAACTAATGTTTAGCTCTCAGCTACTCTTGAATTCATTCTTAAGCTATTGTAGGTTTTAACCCCATACATAAATTACCTACATAAAAATTCTAAAAACAAAAAATAAACAATGGTGAGTGCATAAAACCTAAAACATGTATAAACAAAGATTTTCCCTACATCCTAGAACTAGGACTACCAGATTGATTTTTCATTATATTCCTTTCAATGCTACAATACATGTATACATGCCAAAGAATCCATAAACCCCAATCCATTAACCTTGGATTAGAACATAATCATAGTTCCGTTGACCAGATCTACAAAAATACCATGGACAAAAAACCATCATACCCAAAACCATATGCAAAAACCATACAAAAAACCATAGGTAGGTTCAGCCACCTAATATAGGGTCCAAAAAACATTTCCTCGGGGCACTGTCCCAGACCTTGTAGAGGAGGGCTACCCCCCCTCAAACCCCCCAACAGGGGGGGTTGCTATCCCCATGTGACCCCCCTCCTACGCTCGACACAATGAAAGAGGAGGCTATTTTCCCCCCCGAAACCCCCTCGCACATGGGGATAGTCATGGAAAAAGTATAACACACACCCAACAACTATCCCATAAAACCTCCTACACCTAGCTGAAAATAGAGAAGAAAATGGGAGGGGGATTCAATAAGAGAGAGCCCACATATACATCGAGAATTCACCTTCATCCCCCTCTGGTAGACATTTTGATGAGGCATCACTAGTTAGGTTTCTTAGAGTTCCTCAAAGGATATGATGATGATATAACTTATGAGTTTTCCATGGCTCTAAACCCTCAAGCAAGAACAAGTACTACCACTGTGGTGAGAGGGATATCCATTACCATCAATCTTGAGGAAGACAAGGCCAGTAGTACCCTTGCTAAGAATAATTTCTTCACCAAATATGAGAAACTAATTGAAGACAAAAATGGGGTTAGAATGGAGAGCCTTCCCTATCCCTGAGATGAGATAGCCTACCACATCCTTAAATTCATTTCTTGTGAAGGAAGACCCAGTGTAGTCTATGGCTATTAGTTTAGGTTGCTCCATGAGTTGAGATTTTGAGCTAGACTACCCATAGCCCAAAGACTCAGTGTGCCTTATTTTCTCTTGCATTCCATCATAGACATGAGACATAAGGTGAAAGATGGAAAGAAACAACAGTTAGCACACCATGGTCTCATTAATCTAATAATGGAGGATGCTTTGAGTAAATAAATAGTTCCCATCCGCTAGTCTGCATTGAGAGATATGGAAAAAGAATCCTTCCTTGAGACCCAAGTCATTGCACTTGGTGAGAACCCATCCTTAAGTGCTAAATAAGAATAAGGAGAAGAAGAGGCAGGAGAAGAAGAGGAAGGAGAAGAAGAGGAAGGAGAAGAAGAGACAGGAGAAGAAGAGGAAGAAGTAGAAAAAGAAGAGGTAGAAGTAGAATATGGAGGAAATGAAGAGGCAAAGAAAACAGAGGGAGAACCACAAAAATAGGAAGAGGTGGAGGAAAGAGAAAAGGAAGAATAAGGGGAGATGTCTCCAGAGCAGCAAAGGTTGTATCCTAAACCCAATGAAAAGGAGACATTTTCTGCTGTGGCTGCCTTGAGCACAACCATCAAATCAAAGAAGAAAATGCAGAGGCAAACTCTCCTATATTTCAAATAAAGGAAAAGTACTAGGATTACACATGGGAAGCCTCAAACACCCATAAGGACCCCCATTTTGATTGAAGAATCACCCAGCAAGAGAGAGGAGCTAGAACATATCGAAAGGAAGGTTGAGGAAACCACATCTCCCGGAGCCATCTTAAAGACTCCCATAACCTATGTAAGGAAGCCTTTCACTAGGGAAAAATCCTCTAAACAATCGAAGGCACTTGTCACACTCCAACAGAAAGGAAAAGGCCCGTTATAGGAAACACAGGCAGTGCTATAGGAAACACAGGAAATGCTATAAGAGGAGAAAAAGTGGCAGGAAGGAGGAAATGAGGCAGCACAATAGGTACAGGAGGAGATAGATTTTCCATAGCTTCAGGAGCATAGCCCATAGCCAAATTTTAGATCCTATTAAAATTTCATTGGAGGAGGCAGGGTGATCCCAAAGAAATTTGTAGTCCCTCTCTTCTTTGAGCTTGAGGCAGAGAGAGGAAGGACACATAGGTGGATGCAAATTGCTAAATCTAAGAAAGTGAAATATGTGGGCCTTATGAAAGAAATACTCATATAAATGGGCAAGGAGTTAAATGAGTTGAGGGATAAAGAATACAACATGAGAACAAAGATGCAGGCAAAAAAAAATTGGTTGAGGGAGAAATTACAAGAGAAGGAGACTCAATTGGTCACAATGGTAAGCCTCTCCATGGAGGCACTTCAATCTAGACTGAAATCCAAATCCTATTCCCTTTTCCTAAAATACCAGTGGATCCAGTTCCAAGTCAAGACACTAGCAGAGCATGGGTCCATGCCATTTTAGGACTATAACTAGTTCATTGAGTTGTGTGACAAAAGTGGAATGGAAGACACAGCCAAATTGGTCGAGTTTTACCTACACAACTTCAACCTAACTCACATGAATGTTTGGGACCCAAATGAAAAATTGGGAGACTTACAGCTAATGGCCCTTGCATCATGGATAAGGCACAAGGAAGCCAGGGCTGAGGAGGGGAGAATAGTATTGGAAAAGGAAGAAAAGGAACCCCTCTAAATCAGGGGAGAGTAGATAAGTTCCATGGTTGTAATAGTCAATCACAACATCATTTCCAATGATGCTAATCTAGCACCTAGATACCTTTCCACCCAATAAAAAGCCATCTGCCACTTTAAGGACACTCTCGGGGTGTTGGAGATAGAGAGCCAACATGCATGTAAGAGAAGGTGGAATACCCTACCACATAGTCTCCAAATCAGAGAATATCACACTCCTGAGAGATGGAAAAATGCATTGCCCAGATCACCTTTGTACAAGAAGGTCATGCAGAGATTGAAAATCAACTGTATTGGAATGAAGCTCAGCCCACCTTTGATGTTGGATCTATAGGAAGGAAGGAAGGAAGAAGAGGAAAGGAAATACTGGGAAGAGATAGAGAAAAATGCATGCTTCTACCCTCATGAAGAGACACCATCTACAGAATCTTGGGATGTTAGAGAGGCCACAAGGGCCATGAAGGACATCGATATAGAAGACTAGGTTGCTCAAAGGATGAGTAACAGTTTTGGTAGGGGGTTGATGATGAGGCTCATCAATAGGTAAACTATAAGGTTCACAATTCCATTCTCCAGCTTATTAAATTGTCTTTTCTCACATTTATCCACAAATTTTGTTATATTATGCTTAATGTCAGGAGTAAAGATGTGTTACTATGTCATGTGTCCTAATGTGTGGTAAATGCAGGAATTGGAGCAATTTTGAGTTGATTTAGGTGCAGGAACTCAGAGTAGACAAGCAAGAGAGACTCTAGGATGTGGTCTCCCTCTTAACTCCTCAAATCAATGGAAGATCTCCAACTCTATCTCATCAGCTCAAGTTCACTAGTAGCCAAGGAAGCCGAGTTCACTGGCAGCCAAGCCAGTTCAAGTGAAGGAAGAGTTAGACCCACCTATAATTGAGTTAGGGAGTCAAGTATCCCTATTTTCTAGGGAGATATTGGTAGCTCCATTTTTGTATAAATAATAAAGCTAGGGGACTCGTTAAGATTCGAAGTTTTATTGTAGCCAAGAGGCCATTAAGCTAAAGCACATTTGACTGTTATTGTTATGATGTATTTGACTCTTTTTAATTGATAATGAGAAATTTTGTTTTGATCCATCATTGAGTTGATTCAGAGGGCTGAAGCACTTGGGTTAGGGCAAAACCTTAGCAGTAGAAGTTCGTCTCTTGTATATGTATTCTTAGCTTAGAATGTTGATTAACTTGCTGAAGTCTATTTATGTTTCCTTTTAGCTTAGAAAGCTAGTTAAGTTGTTACTTATCCATGCTTCCATTAGCTTAAAGAATAGATTAGTGTTGCTGTCTAGTGAAGTAAAAATTATCAAAAGTCTTGTGATAGTGACCCCTATCTCATCTCCCTCGTGGGATCATGATTAGAGGATCTCACACTCACAACCCAAAAATAGAGTTTGTCTTTTTTTCATGGCATAGATTAAGTTTTATTCTTAGTTAGATAGTTGTTTATGATTTCTTGGAAATATCTACAGTTGTTATGTTTTTTCTTAAGGTTGTTGTAGCAGGAGGTAGTCCATTTCATAGATCTAGTTCTTAGAAATAGTTAGATTAGATTTTCCAAATTCAACTCATCTTTTCCACATTGACATGTAATGATTTGTAAATGAAAATAGAATCAGGTTTGATTGCAAGGTTGTTGATTTGTAGGGAGGGATTCCTCCTACCAACTCCATCTAGGCCTTCTCTACCTTCTGTTGATGCATGCAAACCCATATTCTGAACCTTTGTTTTCTAGCCACCATGAGAAATCTCTCTTAAGAAAATTCAACCTTCTGGGAGTGTTGGGCTTGGGCTTGGGTGATGTTCACCTTCCCCACACCTTTCACAACTGCCATACACCCTTCCAACACTTAATCTCACTATACTTACCCTCCAAAAGCTCTCAACCAACTTCCTATAGCAGTTCAGAGCATACTGTAGCAGTTCAGGACATCCTATATCAATTTCCTATAGAAAACCTATAGAAGTCTACTTTCACCATGTTTTGACCTAAAATTATAACATAGCCTAGTGTAGGAGTAGGTTGATCCCTCAGCTTGGACTCAATGGCCAAAAGTGACACCTAGACCAGTACTTTCACTCCTTTCCCTCCTGCAAGATCAGATAACATTAGAGTTTATATTTCTGCATTTAGCAATTAGATCTTTTATCTATTCTGCAAGTGTGAATGAGATAGTTAATGCATGCATGTTTGAATTCTGAAATGATAGAATAACCTTCTAATCTCAAGCAACCCTAGTAGCTAGATGATCAAGTGCAAGGTTAGCATAGTTTCATTTCTGTAAGTTATTTGTGTCATTTCATAGCTAGATTATTTATGTCATTTCATAGCATTTACAAGTTGGAAACTTTCATTTCCTGAATTAACAAACATTTACTTTATCTACACTAGAACTAGCCTTTACATTTTTCTTTTAGTAGTCAGAATCATTTTAGTTTAATAGAGGAATGGTCTAGAACCCTAATGGTCAATTGCCCCAGTTGAGAAGTGACATGAGTAGAATGATGCATCTGCAGTGTATATAACACTGTCACCTCCAATTTTGTATGAAACACCAGGTTGAAAAAGTAAAGATGGTAGTCTTGGGAGTTGCAACATTCTTGTTGTAATACTAGGGCTCATCACATCTCACTCTGAAAAAATCCTCTTGAATGAGAAGTTATGGCCATTTGAAAATTAGGACTTTTAAAGAACCAAAACTATAGGGAAAAAACCATCCACATCAATCTATTAAGCAATGTGAAACTTTCCGATGAATCCATGACCCATTACTTAAATTTATGGTAAATGGTGATTAGACATGTAGAAAGTTTAACATGGTTAAATATAACACACCTTGCTCAAATCAGATGATGAATGTATGCTAACATGTGCACTAGTTAACTAGAAGCGACACCACCATAGTGGCCTATCCTATTATGACACATGGAACAATCCTATTGATTAGTAGTGAGCGAGTCTTATTATGACATGTGGCATTATCTAGTTGGCAAAAAATGATTAAATCAATAGACGACATGGCACCTCCAGTTATTGCCATGTGGCATGTCCAAATAGCAGTTTTCGATTGGTTAATTAGTCAAAATGGCGTGACATATGGCACCCCTCACATGCTACCACGTGGCATGTTGACATCATGCTCACATGATCATGTAGGTGACCATGGACCCTAGGACAAGTTCACATGGAATAGTCACATGGTCTAAGGAAAGGGGTTGACTTTTTTTTTTAAGGTCACATGGTATGGTTATATGTCTAAGCAAAGGGGTTGAGCATAAATTTTAAGCTGACATGGAACGATCATATGTCTAAGTAAAGGGGTTCAACACAAATTTTAAAGTCATGTGGATACAATCTCATGGAGATGTTAAGCCCCAAGTTATGAGCAACTCAATATTGAACAAAGGTCATGCTAGGCATGGGACGACCCCGAGGTCGACTCCAAGATCAACCCTTAAAGCTCCAAGACCATGCCAATGCGATATATACACCATGCCAAGTCTCCAACATAGAATACACATTCAAACAAGAGAGTTATGTGATTGAAGCCACAAGTGAAGTTTGGTGACATGATGAATATGGTATGCGATTGGCCAAGGGTTCAACCCTTCGTATGTGTACATGATCCATAATTGTGAATGGTCTGTGAAAGGGCTAATGCCCAATTTTGTGCTTGGGCATTTTATTGAGAACATGTGTAATCGCACCCCCCCACTCCTTCACAAGTCACGAATGAAAATGCATGTCAGTTGAGTATCTGGTATGGTTTGTTCCATGCAGGTTGTGGGTTTGAGTCTAGTCAGACTCAGTCAAATATTTTTTTATAGGGCTTATTAGCATGCCATATTTAACCATTATATCAAACAATTAGTCATTTTGTAGGGCTTGTAAAGTAAGCTTTTGTAGAATGCAACCTGAATTCATCATTCTGTAGAATGTTTAATTTTTGGATAAGGTTTATATAGTTCTATATGGTTTTTGGAGGTTTCTAGGCTCATATATAAGCAAAATTGTATTCGAAAAGAAGCATGGTGATTAGGGTTTAGTGGTGAGAAGTTCTAAAGGCATGGAAAACCTTGATGATGTTTTCTTGAAGTTCATATTTAGTGGTATGTGTTTTGGAAGCTAATAAGAATGTTGTAGTAAGCACTGTCTATGTGGCAAGAACGGGTTCAAATAGGTATTTTATCTAACCAGATTGATGAACATGGTATGGATAGGATGTGACAGCTTGATGAAAACATTATGATACAACCAAGATAACATATATTGAAGACCTACGTTGAAGAGAAGGTGGATCAAGTTTGAAATATTATGAAAAGATGTCCATGAGAAGTTGAAGAAGGGGCTGGGTTCCTCCACTGAGGTTGGTGCCTCAATCGGGTTAAAGCCTATATCAAGTCGAAACTTGCTCATCTATGAGGTTGGTGCCTCAAGTAGGTTGTAGCTTACTGCAATTAGGTGTTTTCACATTTTCAAGGTTGATACCTAATCAGGTTGTAGCATATAGAGAGTAGTTTCTTGCACTTTTTCAAGGTTTGTGCCTCAATCAAGTTGTAGCCTTCCAAAAGTAGTTGTTTTCATATCTTGGAGGTGGGTGCCTCTAGAAGGTCAGTACCTGCAAATATATGTAATTAATTGAAGAAGAAGAAAAAGAATAAGAATTTGTGGTTTTATCCCATATGGGTTTCCATGTAAACGTGTGTGTCCTCTTGTGTTGATGTGAGGGATTATTAATGCATCGTTGATGTGTTGATGACTTCTTGATCATCGTTTCCTTTATTTTTATGATGATAATTGTTATGATACACTAATGCGTGACTAATTACTGATGAAAAAAGTGTTAAAATTATAATTTTGTTGTCACATTGATTCATCCCCTCTCTCAATGTGATCTTTGGTCCAACGTTCTTTCATTTCATTGTGTATTCATTATTGACTTGAATTCGCCTAAATATTCTTCATCCATAGTGATATATTGACTACCTAAGAATAATTGCATCTCGCATTGACATTTATGTTTTCCAAAATAATTGAATAATTATCCAGAAACTATCGTGGGTATTCCAATAGATAGTTCATCACAACATATCAAATAATATTATATTAAAACTATGAAAACTCTACATTATTACAATTTATTAAAATTTAAGATTTGTGGATTTAACTGTAACTAGTGTATGCATATGAATTGAAATTATGAAGAAAAGTAGAGAAAAAAAAATAAACTCACACACAAAAAAGACACAAGATATACTCTTTGGGAAACCCTTTCAGCAAAAAACCTAGCTAGAAGGTGAGGTTGCTTCTCTCTCTTTCTCTGTTTAGAAAAAAGGTTGTAGGTAAAAAGAAGTAATGCATGTGGCTCATGGTTTGCTACAGTCCAAAGATCCTCTTTGTGTGCTCTACCTCCTATCTCTCTTGGCTATGTTTTCTCAACTATGGAGCAAAATGCTCTCGAGAGAAAGAAATCCCTCTTCCTCCTAGTGGCCCAGTTATAACACTACCAGATAGCCTACTAATGGTTAATTTTGACTACATAAAATCTTAACTAGAGTTAAAAAATAGACTCTTGTATAGTTGTTTACATCACAAACATGTGGCTAGCCCCTTTTTCATGAATAATGGGGGCGGATGCAGCATCCTCCCAAAGTATAGGTGTGAAAATAGGAAGGTCAAATTATGAGTAGCATAACTTTTTCATATGGACTCAGATTAACACGCTTCTTGTATTGTTAGAAAGGTATCTATGTGTAGAATAGCATGAAAAGGCATGGCACTAATGTGACAAATTTTTACTACCAAAAAACGTTGTTTGATGCCTCAAAACATTTCGGGAAGGTTTCAAACCCTGTTTCACCAAACAGGGTCCCGCTGGCAAAAACAGGCATGTGAGTTGATTCCTCCACTTTTTCCACTCCAAATGCATCAAGATGGATGAAAAACATTACAATGATCAAACTCAGATCAGCCAAGTATGTTTCATGACACCAAAAGAGATACGAATGTCCAATTATCAACAACATAATACATTTTTTAATTTTCCATTTAGGATGTTACGAATGTATTGATTCAAATCTATTGAAATCTATCTAAAAGAAATGATGTCATGATTTATTTCAAGGTTCAGAGGGATTCATAAGAAATTAAATTTGTTACACTAATTGTTCTTGATTGTTGGTGATTAGGCCAATGTTATTAATTATGCTGATATGTTATGTGAAACATTACAACTATGTGGGTTAAAGCATGTAGGATATTCTGACATTCAAAATACAAAACAAATGATTCCATTAAGTCATACCATAATCACATCAAACAAAAATTCCTTAATTTAGGAAAGTGTTAAAAACTAATTCAAAATTTCCAAGTGCTGAAAACATATGTAAAACCAAAACCAAAATTATATGTTAATATGTTGCTATATAAATTGTAAAAGAATGCATCACTTATTTGATGTCAACATTATGTTAGGTCTGCAATATCTCCTAAGGAATGAAGTAATTTATGGGGAAAATTGCATAAATTACAACCTACTAATAGTTTATTGTCCTCATGAAAGAAAATATATTTTTTCTTAATTTTGTGGCATATTACATATGAAATACTTTGAAGGAGATTGACTTAAAATCCAAGATAGTAAAATCATTAATGACCCTACTAGCTTTGACATTATAGGTAGTCATGTATGTTTTACCTTTTGTTTTTGTGCAATCCTAGATCAATTATAGTCTTTTGTGACTGTCGAGATGCAAAGAGGGGAAATTTATGACAACATGTTGTAAAGTACACACACACACACATCAATGAAGAATCCTCTTCCATTTCACATAATGTGCCAATTATCACTGCTACAATGGGTCCAACATTATTATTAGACTAAGTAGAATCATTTGCATTATTATCCCAATTTGTGTTATCATCGACATTATTACCCAATAGTTACGACAGTTGTGATGGTGATTGCAATTCAAAACTTCTTAGAAAATGGAATGTAGAGGAAAACCATAATACCATAGATGGAAATTATAAGGAGTGATTGATTCAGGAGTTCAACAAGGAAACTAGCCATTATAGTTTTACAAACCACACAATAACACAATACAATATGAGTTGTGGTTCTGTCAATAAAATTGATTCAATTACTTTAAACAACATGATTAAATTGACTCAAAACTGCTAGAATATATGTGATAATATTATCTCATACATTCATGACTGACCCTTCCTAATTTTAATTTAGACTCTATGTAAACTAATTGAAACTATAAGATGGCAATTAAATTGGAAATAATATTGTATGGAACAATAATGAAATGTTTGGAAGATATTTCGAGTTAACAATTTCAGCCTTTAATAATGTTAGCAATGGGTATTCCTGCATGTATCTAAGGATATTTATTAAAACACATTTCAAATGGTTTTCCAAAATATTAGGCATGTCCACACCTTTGATTTAATCAAATTATCATACCTTATGTAATAGGTTCATAGGATATGAGAAGTTGTGTCTATTGATGCAGGGGCATAAACTGCATTTTCCCCCAAATCAGATTTGATTTTGGAAGCCTTTGGAAGGAGCATTGTGGTTAGTCTTGGAGAAAGGAAATGAATTCCTCTTTTTTTTGTAAAAAGTATAATATTTGTTAGTTTATCAAAGACATTACATGGCATAGGACGAGATTCCTCTATGTCTATTAGGGTTTTGTTTCCTTTTATATCGGTAGTCGAGATGTTAGGGTAGCTAATATAATGTGAAAATAAAGTAGAGAGGGTGGCCATACCCTATATCACGTAACTAATTTTTTTTAATCTAAGTATTATACGGATTTTTAAATTTTTGCACATTTATTTTCCATTCAAGTCTATTTTTTGTTTATCATTCTGTCTTGTGGAAGTTGGTTGTCTAATAGTTAACCCTAACCAAGGAAGGGTGTTAATTATAGCCATTGTGGACGTTGTAGCGTGGTCGGTCCAAGAATAATGGAACCAAGCAAAAGGTGGTCAAAATGGGGAAGGGTGAATATGGATATGGTCATGACACTTGAGAAAATGAGGAACGATGTCAAGGTGGAAGTGAGACGAAGTTTGAGCCTTTAGCCCTTTTATATTTTCACAAGTTAGTAAGTCCCCCCAAACAACCTGAAAAAATTTGGGATCAGTCATCCAATGTTATATAAGAGTGTGCATCATGTTATGTTCAACATTCAAGACCCAAAACCACAGTGGAATCGTTCAGACCCCCAAAAAAAGTGCGAACCCCAAAGCTCATTCCATGGATTCTGAATCATTGATCTCCTATGGAGTGTAGACATTAGATCAAGAGCCCCGCACTTATAGATAGCGCTTGATCACCAAGGAGAGGTGATTGTGGGTCGAGGGTATCAGGTTAAGCCCAATAATGAAGGATGGTGCAGTGGAAAGTGTGGATGTGCCAAGGGAGGTGTTGAAGTAGATGAGGAAGGGAGGGGGGTAGTGGTCATGTGTATGTGGTTATGGCCAGAGGAAAGTACATTTAAATTTCAGGGGAATTTGGAAATATGTGAGTCCACATTTATGAAATTAAGGCAAGGAAAGCCAAGTTCATGGACCCATAACACATAGGCTCAAGAGATTGAACCATTAGGGGTCTAAATTTAATAGACCCCCAAAGTTGGTTTCCATCATGTGGTATTAGAGCAAGGAAATATTTCCTCTAGGTTGGAGAAGAAGATAACAACTTCTAGTTGTGGTTGGGAAGAAGTTGTTGAGGTAATTCAATAGTTGTGATTGTGGGTATAATTTTTACAAGAAGTGAGCATAGAAAGTTTGAAAGGTTCTACAAGAGAATAACCTATGATATCAAAATGATCCAAATTTAAACAGGAATGCAACAAAATATAGAGATAAACATATACACAAAGATGCAGCGGAAATAATACTTCATTTAATTAATGGAAAATACTGAAATATGCTTACAACCGAAAATAGAAATAAACCAGCTAGGGCGATGGTAGCTTATCTCTGGAAGAGATGTGGTGGCTACATGCCTCTGAACTATGTTACACTAAGGCTGGAAGGCCTATTTATTATTGAGAAACAATGGAAAACCCTTCACATCCTAAAACCTAACCCTGGAAGATGAAACGCCAAATTTTGGGCCCCGTTTTGGGGTGAGTTGGACAGCCAACTTCCTGGGGTCACGAATTGGTCATATTATCTCCGCTTGACGTGCACGATAGCCCGTTGGAAAGATCTCCCCGAGAACTATGATGAAAAGGACAATTTTTTGACAGAAAAGAAAAGACAATTTTTTGACAGAAAAATTGCACGGTAGATTTCCCAAAAAATGTCGTTAGCCTCAAAACGGCTCCGGAAGTTTAGGACCCGAAAAACTGCTAAAAATAGTAAACTGTGCTATAATTAAGGAAACTAAAAGACTAAAAGAGACAATTGTGGGGGTCCAAATGGGATAGGTGGGTGGCCACCAACATCCACCTGGATCATTCCTCCCCCCTTACAAAGCAATGGTCCCCATTGCGTTGAGTTCCTCCCTAAGATGAGGAAGCTTCTGCTGAGCTGGGTCTCTAGTGAGCTATTCTCCAATCTTTGATGTGTCCAGAAATGGTGGGAAGCATGGTCAGTGATGGTCCACATTGAACACTTGGTGCAAGCGAAGGAATGGAGGAATGTTGTGCTTCCAAGCATTGTTCCCCGTAGCCTTGGTATTGGTGTAAGGACCATGTATGAGTGGTCTGAGTTTCTGATGGGTTCTGGTAAGGCATTCTTTCTGCAGATGCAACCAAACTTTGTCACCACCTGAAACTTGTGTGGCACCCCTGTGGGTGAGGAGTTATTCCTGTGGTCTGTCATGACTGTATCCCTTTGCTGCTGCTGCTGCGTGGAGGAACCCTTTGTGAGGGTCATGGATGTAGCAACGATCTTCCCCTTACTTTGGGAGTGAACCAGACAGAAAATGAATTTCCTAGTCTGGGAGATGAGCTTGCTGCCTTTCTTTGCAGTGATCAAAGAGGTGGCAGTAGGTGGCGCTACCTCCGGTATGCTATATAATGAATTATCCAAAAAAATAATGACAGCACGAGGCCTTGACTCATACACAGCATGTTGCCTCCACAAGTATGGTTGGCCTAATAGTACATCACAAACATCCAGAGGTGTAACATCACACAATACCTCATCTGTGAAGGGCTTGATGCTGTAGGGAAGGTGGCACTGCTAGTGAACTTTGAGATCTCGTCCTTCATGAAGCCACCCAAACTGTACGACTGCGGGTGTGGCGTAGTCTGTAGGCCCAACTGTTTCACGACCTCTACTGAAACGAGGTTCTTTTGGCTCCCACTGTCAACAATGAATTGTAGTGGTGAACCGTTCACCCACATTTGTGAGTGGAAAAAGAGCTCCCCCTCCTCTCGGTCTTGAGGTTCATTCTTCTAGATATTGGCAGTGGCAATAGTGGCGCTGGGATCCGCATCAATGATTTGCTTCCTTTCGCCATTCCCCTTGTCGGGTTCTGGCTCAAGGTCGGAACATGTATCTGATTCAGAAGCCTTCAACTCGGCCACCAGCGACTGCTTGGTCTAACACTCACTTGTGTTATGAGTGGGACTCTTGTGGAACTCACACCACTTTCCTGTGTCCTTCTTTAGCTTCATGGTGTTGTTCTTTTCTTGGGGCTTCGATAGGTTTTCTTGGGTCAGCTCGCCTTGGCTTTGTCCTTTGGGCTTCGGATTTGCAGATCCAAAGTCTCGCTTCTTCTGTTTGAACTTTTGCTTGATTTTGACAGCGTACCGATATGCCATGCTGAGTGAGGAGATGTTCAGGAACTCCATCTCTTCATGGATGTATCGTGTAGGTAGCCACGGTATTTGAGTACTAGATGCACCTCAGAATATTTGATACCCAATTGTGTGCGAAGGGTATGAAAAATGTTTGTGAACTCCGGCACATCTTGGTCTCGTCCTTGCTGCAGTGTGGTCCATTTGATGTATTTGTCCTCATAGCTTTT